>OY728128.1:1956838487-1957024987 GCA_963277665.1 Viscum album | reverse complement strand
AGGAATTTCATGTATCAAAACATCATTCTTAAATATTCTATTCTTTAATAATAATTACATTTTCTATAAATTATTCATAATGGTTCATAAAAATCTTGTGATTAACCAAATATATCCCCCAGGAGTGTCAAACCAAGTGCGCAGTAAGGACCATTATCATGTACCAGGTTACATTGAGTTAGACCTGACACACTTTGTTAGAGTTGTTACCACTAGGTACATCTGTGTCAGAACCACATCCACTTGTACATATTCAGACATAGATTTATTTTCTTGGAAACTGCTTACTTAATACTTCACCAAAATACAAGAATGTTTTCCTATATTTAAACTTTTCTCTAAGGTTCTTCAAAAAAAATTCAAATCCTAATTTAAATAAATAACTAAACCATCATTTGATACCAACTATTTCATGTCTCCTTTTTATTATATAAACTTTTCATTACATTGTACAAAATAGATGATCTTATAAAGTTTAGTTTCTTGGAAACAAGGTACATAATACATGAAAAATTAAAACATTATTCTAAAAAATGAAAGAATTATTAATGGTTCATACTAATTACAATTATTTCATCTCATAACCTAGGGACATACATCAAAGTAAAGAGTGAGAATAAAGCCTAGTGAGGGAAAACAAGAGAAACATTTTACATGTTATCTTGAGGAAAAATAAATAACATGAGGAATATCATTATGGCATGAAAAAGAGAACACAAGGAATATAATAAATAAAATAACATGAATAATATCTTGGAAATGTGGCTACAACATTTATTTTAGATATTCATAAGCATATCGCCAAGGTTTGTCACTCAGGTGTCATAAAAATTACAAAGGTTATTCACCAAGGTATCGTAAAACATGGCATCTCTAGAGATTAAATTATTTACCCAATGTATTGGATCACTATAAGGGAACACCATTAATATGTATTAATTAATTTGATCCATATATATCATAATAAAATATTTCATAAATAACTCATGGATAATAAATGAAAGGGGTTTCATATCAAAATCATTATGTTTTTAAAAAAATCTTAAAGAAAAGATCTTTATGTCATTATTAACCCATGAAAAAGGAAGGAATATATCATGTATGTTAATCCCAGAATAAAATATATCATTTCGACATATAGGTGAATAACCCTAGAAAAAAAAGAGTTTTGGGTATTCACAAAATAAAATAAGAGAATTTATTGAGAAAAAGAGAGAAATTTTGAGAAGAAAATACAACAGTATAACAGGTATGAAACATGGTTTTAGAAAATATTTAAAAGAGAGTGGAAAAGGGTATAACATTAATAAAATACTATTAATACATTAAAGGGATATAATAAACTGGACAGAAGAACATAGTATGTAAATTTGAAAGACATTCCACATAAAAATGGAACTTGAAAGGAAAAGAGAAGTTGAGATTTCCCTTACCTAGAAGAGTAACTACTAAAACTCAAATATTGGGACCTTGGGGGCTTGAGGACACCTTATAAAGACTCCTTGTGGGGTAAAAATATTATATTTGCATGGAGACTGAATTGAAAGTTAATGGAAATGAAGAAAATGTGTGGTTATTTATAGAAAAGTGGGAGGATTTGTTTATTAATTTCCTTAGCCACTTAGGTAGTAGTAAATAAAAAACCATGGGCTTGCCCATGGTATTGGACACCTGGGATGCCTATCATGATATTTTAATCCACAATAGTTGACCATCATTTTATATTACTTATTTTGGAAAAGAAAATTAATGCTTTTACAAAATAACATTTTTAAAGTTAAAGGTTTCATTTAAATTTTGGAAAGTAAAATATATAATTGGAAATTGATTAAAATATATTAAAATAATTGATATCAATAAAATAACATTTACTAAGTCTTGAATTTTGGTTAATTATTCATGACATCATTATGACATAATTATAATTTCATTAAACCTATTGAAAAACTCACTTTTTTTATTATTCATGAAAAAATAAAGTATTTTAGAAAATTCTCATAAATTCTCCCTAACTTAATTTCGACATTATTATTTAAAAATTTATATTTATTTTATCATTATAATTATATAAATATGATAATTTTAAATTTTAAATATAAAAACTCTTATTTATTAAAAATAATAGCTGATAGTATAGTGAAATTGTATAGTGAAATTTCTGACACTTGAAAAAATAACATTATTTTATCATTTCTATTTATATAAGAGTGTTTAACCAAAATATTTCATTAAAATAAGTATTATTAATAATATATTATTTTATTTTAATATTTATATCTTTTTTTAAAAGTATAATTTCTGTCAGAAAAATCGATTTCTCAAATTCCAACCCAATTTTATTAAGAAAAACTATTCTTAAAACAGAATTGATGGAACAAAAATTTTATTTATACAATGTTATTACACTTTAAGTAATTAGGTATTCGAAACATAACCCCTTATAACATGCACATACAACCTATCGATATGGTGTGCGATGGTGATAGATTCTTGAGGTGGCTCGGATAACATCACCCGAGTGGTAATTTCCACTAACTTGAACTTCTCGTGTAGGTGATTTCATTTAAGCTTAACATGTTGAAGCTCGACTTGGGACTGGTCAAGAGTGAAGCCCAGTAACACTACATCCTTTCCAAGCTCCAAAAAATGGGCTTCTTATGGCATGACTTTACTAGTTGAGGTCATCGTTTCTCCATTCTTTGTTAATTAAAGATTATCATTTCTATTTATAACACTAATTATAATGTTAAAATGCCGCTTCAGCGGTGGCGTAGTGGGGAAGGAGAGGGGTACAACAATTCCATTCTTTGGGAGGTCCGGGGTTCGAATCCTGGGAGTCCGCTTTTAGGGAGAACCTCTCTCCCGGGATCCACTCGCCTTATCGGGTCACCCGATTTCTGACTGAGTGGGAAAAATGAGGCGCAACCCACCCGTGCTGGCATATTGCTTGACGAACCATCGCCGCCCGGGTTATCACCCTCCGGGACGCTCTTCCATCTCAGCTGGAAACGGCTCCTTCCCGGCTGGGGCTCTCTACGGAGTGACCTCTTTGTGGGGAGGGGGGTTTCCTTGTGTGGAGGGTTCGAAAAGGCCACACAAGGGAATTCCCTTTTCTCCAAAGAGATTAATTATAATGTTAAAATTATTATTAAGAGTATTGTTTCTAATTGTCATATTTACCAACGGTCATATTGACCAACAGTTGTATTGACCAACGGTCAAACTCTATGGTCACATTTCAATTTATACCCGCATAATTATTAAAGAGATATAGTTTTTTTAGTATAACATAATATAACACACACTTTCAAAAAATAATTATAATTCCAAAATTTTGGGTTGTTACACTTGTGTTGCAACCTGACTACCTGGAGTGGGTCTGTTCTGCTGGAGTTGTATATATGAAGCCTGGATACCATGGCCATGACCTCCTCCTTTTCCTGTATGGTTAGTAATACTCTTTCTACATGTCTATCGTGGTATTACTGATCCTGCTCCTAAAGGTGGAGCTAGTAGGGATCCTCTCCCACTCAGCACAAATGGAAAGGTCCTGCAAAAACACTGTAGATGCCCCAATCTATCACAACCTCATCACTCAATGGGGTCTCTAGGAAACTGGGGCTTCTTATTCCTAGTTTTCTAACTCTGGTGAAAAAACATGTAACTATCAATGGGTGCCACCAGGCTACTGTTACTCACGTGTGCAGCCTCAAATTATCACTTTCAACCGCTAGTCGAACTAGTAACCTGTCTCGATTCTGAACCTCCCTGGATCACATTATCTGCTCCCCTTAGTTTTTCTCGATGATAAGGGCCTAGTTAACTATATCAGATATTGTAGTCAACCGAAAAACATGTAACTGAGAATAAATAGGATGTCGAAATCCATCCTCAAATCGTCTCACTTTCACTGGATCATGAGTCGTATAAATAGGTGTAAAGAACTAAAGCTCTGTAAAACAAGCTGAATAGTCCATAACTATCATAGAACCCTATTGCAGGTTCGTGAAATCCCTATAACAATTGTCCCTCAAGGTATTAGGGAAGAAGTATTCACAGAAGCTCAACTGGAAAGCTCTCTGAGTCACTTCTCGATACTGATCTGTCTGGTTCAGGATATCCCACCAATATTTGGCAGATCCCCAAAGCATATATGTAGAGAGTTTCACTTTCCTCTTAGGATGTGTCTCTAAATGCTCAAATATAGACAAGTCTATCTTGATCTGTAATTCTGTAGACTGTAGTCCTCTATCCCCTCAAAAACATGGGTAGATGTTGCTGCTGGAACTCTCGAGTAAATTCTCCCATAGAAGGGGCAGAGCATATAGATCCCTAAATCATCTACATAATCTATAGAGAATCTTCTCAGAATTAGGCATCATCGCCCTCATTAGGAATATGAAGATGTTCCCCAAGTGGAACTACTAGAGGTATAACTGGTATCTCGAGGATCACTACCTATGGATCATGGTCATCACCACCCTCCCAGTGTACGAACGGAGGATGTCATGGTGGAATTGTTCTAAAAATTCCAAACACACACCTCTAATAAAATTTTAAAATGGCATAAGCCACTCAAAAATAAGAATATAATAGGTACAAAGACTTTTTATGAAAAAGTCACACCCCTCTTCCAGCTCAATAAGTCAGGTCTGGGTGATAGGAACATTTATATAGAACACAAGTGACGCTACCTACTTCCCACTCCAAAGGTCGGGTCTGGGTCAAACTCTATGTTTTGTTATTTCAATATCATTTGATTCATAGTTATATTAATATTTCCTTTAAGATGGTTGAACCTGGTGGTTCACCACTTCTGATCCATAAGGGCTCATAAACCTTATGAACCAAAGTGTTGTATCCATTTAATCCAAACCATAACACATTCTAGTCCATGCGACCAATGGTCCATGACTCAACATGCCATAATTGACTGGTTAGGGTGTTTATTACAGCTTAAACAGGAAAATACTATTTAGGTTATGGAAGTCACTCTATGTACCAATTATTTTTCTCAATTTCATACAAGAATTGTTATCTAATCACAATTCTATAATATAGGGAACATGAAATAAAGTTAATGCAGTCATACATTGCATCCTATATGGCATGGCATATGCATGGAATGTGAATTTCCTATAAGGTACCAAAAATGATGCATGATCAATGCTTAATTTCCCTTATCTTATCGGGCCAAGGATGAAAGTTAAACCTTAATCATATCAATAATAACATCATAATTTAAGTGGATCACTGAATAGTGGAATTAAATCTATTATAATAGGCATAATACATAATAACAATTCCTTATTCTAGGCATCCGGGTATTGCCTTGAAAGTGTGTTAGCTACTCCAAGGAACGACTTATAGCCAAGTCCCAAAGTGTTCTTAATCTCTTGTATATTGTATAAAACTAGTAATTTAAGAAAAGAAACCTTTGATACCACTTTATGACATCCCGACCCAGGTGCCACTCAGAAGTTCCTCAAACCGGTGGGTCACATGGCCTCAAACGTGCCTCCCCATACACCAGATGCTTTCAGCTAGCAAAAAGGGCCTAGGGTGTGTCCATGGGGAGACTATGACCTCTGATCAGAGTAGCACAGTGGTGAAATAGACAGATAAATAATATAATTATATCAATAATCAAAAGTATAGGATAAGCAAGAATAAACATCCAAGAATTAAGAAATAATCAAAAGCAGTAACTGAAACATATAAAAAAGATGATGATGTCATGTGACTTCAAAATAGGGAAAACATGAACATATGAAAGTAGGCCATCAATACAGTACATGATATACCAAACATACAAAAATACCAAAAATCTATCCAAGCATCCTGAGCTCTGGCACGGTCATACGATACTAAGATCCCATCCTAAAACATGCAAGAATTCATGCATCCATAAGAGGACACTTCCACTTATCCACACCTACAAGCATATAGTCTGCTCAGGTACCATCAGCGGCCCAGATAGGGCGTGAGATAAACTCAGTAGGCCACCACTGACGATATCTATAAATATCCATTCAGTGCATATAATATGGCAGTGTGAAGTTATAAAAGCATTAATGAAAACTAAAAAGGGGGTTGTCTTTGGTTCCTGAAGGAAACTAGGATGACGTACCCTTTGGCCTTAGCCGAATAGTTTGAAAAAGTATCCATGTGTATACACTTATGTGGACATTATACATAGGGACGTCTACAACCATATATATGGCTACTACAACCAGCCTGGACCCAAGGCGTAACTCAGACAACCATATGATGTAGCATGAGTATCATAAGTATCAAGGGATTTCATGCCCATTATCACATGATTAGGGGACTCCCTGCCCAGTATCACAGTAGTAAGGGTCTCCATGCCCTGTATCACATCACAAGGGATGTCATGATCGTATTGTATCACAAGAGACTTCATGCTTGTATAGTATCATAAGGGACGTCATTCCCATATAGTATCACAAGGTACTTCATGCCTGTATAGTATCATAGGGGATGTCATGACTGTATAGTATCACAATAGTATAAGGGATGTCATGCCTGGTATCACATAAATATAAGGTACTCCATGCCCATGTCACATTTATATAAGGGATTTCATTCCCATTCATTTTTAATTATCAAGGGTCGCCATGCCCATACATCATTAATTATCAAGGGTCACCATGACCATACATGATAAGATATAAGAATATTTCAAGGCCTTGGGAAGGTCCAATTAGATAGTTTAGAGTTCATTAACATACAGTATTAACAAGGGAGTAACTGTTCTTCCATTTAATTGGGTGATGTGGTCATACCACTCACATTCAATTTAATTCATTTAATACTCTCACTTCAAAGTCACACCAAAACCATTTAGATGGTGGATTGACCATCTAGTCATTTATAGCCACATTAACAAAATGATCAGCACACCGCAAGTGGTGGCCACCATTGAAGGGGGCCTAAGAAGGTCATAAGGTTCTCAATTAAGAAAAACAATTTATGTAGGATTTATTTTAGGGGAAATTCACGGTGAAACCGACATGCGGCACAACGACATGTATTATAAAACATCCCAACTTTGAGGGATAAGAACTAAAACACCTACCTCGATCTCGTATTACTCTCCTCATTAAGTATCGACCATTCGTTTGGCTTGGATTGAGAGAAAATGGAAGAATGGACGAATGCCCTAAAAATATGGCATATGAGCATAGATCATGATAGAAATGTTGAGAGAAAGAAAAATGATAAATGGAGCATAATGAGTGAAGAACTTACCGGCACACTTCCAATGTGATAGACGGATCTAAAATCGGAGGTCATATTGGGAAACAACACTAAATCCTATCTTTAGGATTCCTTGGGTGCTCCTGTGTAAGAGAGGGAGAAGGGAGGGGTGAGGTTTTGTCTGGAAAAAGGGAGGTTGTGGCTTCTACTTTAATCCAAAAATAGAACTTGAGTTTCAACCAAAAATTAAAAGGATTTGTACCTGAAGGAAAAATCGGGTTCTTATAATATTTCAAAAATCAAAGTTGGACATAAGGTTGTATTGTAAATTGATATATTATTAATAAATCCTTTGAATTTTGTACTGAGTACCTATCTGATGTAGATAGCATTGGTCTACCAAAATCTTGTCACAACGGGTGACTTGTGGGTGAAAAACTTTCTGAAATAAATGTTTTCACAATTACTATAACGGAGTAGGGGTAAGCTCACCTTTACGTTTTACATAACAGTTTAGAGGTTGCACCATATTTTTAAATCCACAAAATAATTCTTATGAATTTGAATGCATCAAGGGATGAAACATGGATATCAAATACACATAATCGACAATTTATAGGATGGTTTCAAGACCATATTTTTAAGGATTCAATTGAAAATCCAAATTTAATTTCAAAATGTCTTTAATATCTTTGAAAAAGACCAAACTTACTCTTAACTCTCACATTGAGTATAGGGAGGGGATCTAGAAAATTCTTTGGAACTTGGATGTCCCCCTAAAGATCCACTACTTCTGGTGGAAGATTTGTACTGGTATTCTTCCCACCCTGAATTTCGTCTCCTTCTGCCATGTTATGGAAAAGTAGATATGCCCCTATTGCTCAGATGTTGTGGAATCTCTATTGCACACAATCATCCATTGCCTAAGGGCTATGGAGGTCTGGATTGCGTGGGGATATTTTACAAAGCATAGGCTGGATGCGGTGCCAGATCTCCCATCACTACTTCTGATGTGGTCTTCCACTTTCATTATTGATATGGTCTTCTCGCTTTGTGTTGTGGTTTGGATTATTTAAGTTAGATGGAATGATTTCATCTTTAATCACACCTCAAGACCATGTATTTTTTGGATCAAATGAGAAACCTCCTGGATTGATGGATGAAATCGGGCCCCTGAACAGAATGGTTTCTCCGAGTCTTGAACGGGTGCAACTAGATGGAATCCCCCGACGGAAGGGACCTTTAAGACCAATGTCGATGATTCTCTACCTAGGGGTGGATTTGATGGAATCAGATTGATAGTTCAGGACCACTATGGTAAGATCATCGCAGCCAAGTAGGAATCGAAACACACCTTGTGGGAACCTGCTATTGTTGAAGCTCATGTTGTCCTTGCTGGGATGACTTTTGAGAAAGATCATGGATGGAATACTATTCACATTTAATCTGATTGCCTCAACATTATCTACGCTATCAACTCAAATGATTTCAGCCTCCAGTCTTATGGCTTCATCATCAGGAAAATACAGTCTCTCAGTCGTAGCATTTTGGTTTGATTTTTCTCTTTTATCAAAAGGGAGAGAAATAAAGCAGCACATCATCTAGCTACTCATTGTATGCTTGGAGAGAATAACCTCTGGCTTGAAATCTTCCCTTCATGGATGGTTGATCTTGTTACTTTTTTTCTTCATGATTAATATATCTTCCTTTGTTTGTAAAAAAACTACTTACAACTAGTAAAATGGTGTGCAGGCTGTCAATTACATAGGGAAGACAAATTGTGAATTCACAACCATACAAAAACAAACAAATTAAAAAAACAATATAAAACACTCATAAGATAAGGAAGACATGAACATGAGAAAAAGTACTGAGCAGTATGAAATTAGGGATATTGGGCTGCTTTGAATTGAATTAAAAACGTTTTCAGTTCTACTCTTTTAACTTTAATTATCTCAACGCTTAAGAGAATGAGTGAAGATTCAAAGAGCACTCACTTTAGTGAACTTTCACAGATCAGTGAACTCTCCTTTTGAAATGATATCTCGATCACCAAAAGGGAGTAAATCTGCTCATTAATGGGGAATAAAACAATAACTTTTTCCAATTTTCAGTACTTTGGTTAGCATTCAAGAGTTTAATGATTCGCTATCAAAACCTCTCATTCCTTATAATAGTGATAATTAATACTCATTAAGAACATAATAAAGATCACCAAACTAAAATTGAACAAAAATAGTTGATTTAATAAAATTAGAACAAATTTAGAAATTTCAATCTAATACAGTCTGAATCTCTAATAAATTTAGTTACTCGTGTTTGGAAGAACAAAGATCCAAAAAGCGAGAAGAAAGAGAAGAGAAACCTAATCTCAAGAGATTGCCTCTTTCCTCAAACTCTAGCTCTAGATCAGATTCTACTCATCATCTTCTCTCTATTGTGTGTATCTAATGATTGATTGGTGGTTTTTCTGTTCCTGTGCGATGCTGTGTTTTTATTTAATTTCCAACTCATTACCTTGATCACGAGCTTACCATGATCTTTTCTTCACCACCTTCCATATGGGCTTTGACTAAATCTAATCTCATTAAACAACTACGACATACCCATGTGCGGTAGTTACAATAACAAAAAACAATAAACCTGCATGTATTTTTGGGTTCAAACAATTTCTGGAAGTTACCAACAAATTCTAGAAACTTTCACGAAGAGCTGATGTTACCCGTAAGCAAAATCACCCCTATGCAGGTTGTGGCAGTAGTACCCTTAGGTAAAATCACCCTTCCACAGAATCACCCTTACATGGGGTTCATCTCCTTTTCAGATCCAATCGGAAACCCCTAGAGCTCGTTTGGCAGGCCACATCTGGGAGGAAAAGAAAGGATTTGAGGCGAGTGAAACGGATTTCCGTTGTTTGGTGAGACAATAGAGAGGGAGAGAGATGTTTAGGGGGGAGAAACGGGGAGAAACAAGGAGGAATATTTCTCTTCGTCCCACCCTTTCAAATCATCCCAAATATTGAGAAGATTGGGACGGAAATGATGCAGTTGGATGGGTGTTTTTTAAATTTATTATATTGGCCCTATATGTATATATAAACAATACCTCTTTAACAAACAATTGTTTTTCTAATTTCAACATAACCTATAAATAATTTTGATGGTTATTGAAATTTAAAATAATATAAAATTATTTATTTTAATTACTTGTAAATTATAACATTATATTTAGTATTTATTCATAAATGATAAAACTATAAAAATATATTTATTCATAAATTATATTTATTTTAAAATTATATTTATTATTAAATTATATTTATAAAATGATATATCCATAAATTATATTTATTCATAAATGATAAAACTATATTTATTTTAATAATAATTCTTAAATTATAAGATTATATTTATTCAGAAAATTATATTTTTATAAAATTATATTTATTCAAAAATTATATTGATTCATAAACTATAAAATTATCTTTATTTTAATATGAATTCATAAATGATAAAATTATAATTATTTTAATATTTATTGGTAAATTATATAAAATCATATTTATTCGTAATCCCTATTTAATATTTAAAATTATATTTATTTTGATTTATATGTAAATCATGTTTTTTTCAAATTTTGTATGTTTGTATATTAATATTTTTTTATAATTATTGAAATTAAAAGTTCTAAAAAATGTATCTGTAGTGAAAATAAGGTATCAAGGTAAAATATAATTAATTTAAAATAATTGTGTCTCATGATTATGTAATTTTTTTAATGTATAGTTCCTTGTAACTAAACAATTTTTTTTTCAAAAAATTAATTAATTGTATTATTGAATTAAAATGTATATATGATTGTTGCGATATAAAAATAATAGAGATAATATCAATTATCCTTCTCCAATAACTATATTATTAAATTATATATATACACATCTAACATAAATGATTATAAAATCAAAAAGAAAATATCATTGCTAATCTATTTTTCAAAATTCTATGTATATTTAATTAACATGATATAAAAACCAAAGATACAATTTGAAATTGTAATATTTTTTATTTGGAATAATTAAGTATTGTAAGTCTATATTTTTTAATAATAGTTATTTTTGTCATATTTCGAGAACATTTCTTTTATTTTCTTTTAAAAATTATCCCCAAACTGGATGGAGATAAATTACAATCATTTATTTTATTTTACAAAATTTCGCATCCAAACAAAGAGGTGAAAAATCAAAATTATTTCTTTTATTTTCTTTTTCTTTTATAAAATTAAAAATTATTTATTTTCTTTTACTAAACATAACCAAACATAGGCTCCATGTCTCCTCATATATAGGGATTAGGCTGATCTTCCGTCATGCCCTGATTCGGTTTTGGATCCACAGGATGCAGCTCAAAATCCCAGGGTCGAGCTCGGAATCTCAGTTAAACAGATCGGCCACCTACTTAATCCCAGATTCGGTTCAGTATCAACTTCAATAGTTGATCAATGGCTCGATCTCATAATGGAATCCGACCAGTCTGTACTTCTTCGGAAACTCGGGAATGCTTCGGCCTCGTCGTATTCTATGGTTTCGAGATCTCAGCTTGAGATAACATCTATTCCAGATGGCGTACTTCTTAAATTCCTCAAATCTGGTATCCACCTCTTCAATCATGCTCTACCTTAGATATAGTTTATAAATCAATTTATCATGATTCAAGTCCGGTCCGTCTTCTTCAACCTAGGTCAGCGACGATTCTTCTTCGCACGATTCCGAGCTTCGCAAATGGTGGTGCCGGCTTCGACCTCACTTCGTCTTCTTCAGTAATTCACGACGATGGTTCTTCTTCCCTATTCAATTCGATTTCTCTGATTTTCCCAACGTAAGTTCTTCAGATTTAGTCGACTCGGGATCCTTCGGATCTCGATTCGAATGGCATCGATGTCATCGCCTCGACTTCGATCTGGTTTCAAGTGTGGTCAATTGGTTTCGTCCCCACAATAGATCACTCCCTTTGTTAAATTTCCCATTCACGAAAGCTTCACGTGTTCGCTCCGCAGTAAGGGAACAATCGGTGCAAATTAAACAAGCACGGCGGATGGATCAGCCTTGGAGTCGATCCCAACCTTTGTAAAACTTTCAAGCCACTAACTTCATATGTGTTGGGTGTTAGATAATATGTGAGTACCAGTAGAAAGACAGATTGAATCTTGATGCCTGAATTGAATTCACTGTTCAAGAGTTTTGATCCACTCCCACATTGATGGTGTAGAGTTCTTGATGGAAGTTTTCCTTGACGACTTCACTGAGATTTGGGGAAAACCGAACACCAATTTTCGATTGTCCTGCTGCACCAATATTGAGAGAAATCTGGAGAATATATTGGATTGAAAAAAAAAATAACCCATAAGAGATCACATCATCGCTTATTTATAAATCGTCGTTTTGATCAAAGAAAATCCTGGTTCGATCGAAACGAGACAACTTTTGGTGATGGACACATCGGTTTGATCTTACCGTTTCAGTCAAAGAACATCTTGGTTCGATCGAAACGATACAACTCTTGGTGAGGGGCACACCAGTTCGAACTTGAAAATCACTATTTATTTTAATAAATATTTTGAATAGAAAATATTATAATCCCTCACTTTTATTCATAAATATTAATTCTCCAAATCATGAATCATTATACATAATAAAAGTATCTTTCGATTTAAACTTTTACTTAGTATCAATATCTCAAAGTTTTAACAGATTTATAAGTTGTCAAAACATTAAACTTATTAATCTTTAAGATAAACCGAAGATATCACACATGCAATGAACTTTCATCCAACATCTCATTTTGTAGTACTTTTATGACCATGTGCTTATATCCTTTTCGCCAACGAGCCCGTACCCGAGTGGTAAGGGCTCCTGCTTGGCATCCAAGAGACCCGGGTTCAAAACCGGGTGGAGGCGAATTTTCGGGGGTACTGTAGCAATATTGTAGCAGTACTGTAGCAGTTATTATTCGGTACTGTAGCAGCCAGAACTATTCACCCGATTTGGGCCTTCGGACCACCAGTTTGGGTATACGGGTCTCCAGGGCCTTCAGATCATCAAAGGCCTTCGGGCCACAGGGCCTTCGGGTCACATAGACCATGGAGTAGCCCAGTTCACACAGAACATGCCCCAGAACAGGATCAGAGCAACATGAGTAGCAGCCACCAGATGCAGAGCTAACCAGATTGGAAGAATGAGAGGGTATGGTAGCCGTCATCGGGACCAGACACCGTGCCGCTTTGTACGGGGCAATGCTAGCCGATCAGCAATGCAAGGTGGGGGAGCTAAGGAGATCAATGATTCAAGACGCTGGGGAGGGGCAGTTCTAGTGGGCTGAGCCTACGGGTCATGTAATGGGCATGGTATGCCTCTGGGCCTTTGGGTCATGTATTGTGGGTCATGTCGGGCCTTGGGCCTTGGGCCTACGGGTCATGTACAGGTTCCCTTTCAAACCTTAAAAGGTGGATTATCTATAATAAAATAAAAAAGAGGCCTTCGGGCCATTCGAGCTTATATCCTTTTCGTGAACTCTCTAAAGGAGTAAACTCATCAACTCTAGTAAGAACTGTCACCACTTCTAAGTTCATATAGACAAAATATTATGATGTGCTTCCGTTATTAGAGCACATAACTCATTGAGTCTTAATATTTTGTTAAGAGTTTATAACTCAACCTCTAGTCATAACGAACGATATTAATACCAAGAAGTTGGGGCTATAATTGTCAATATCACCAATCATCTTCATAACTTGTTTTTACCCATTAAACACTTTGATTAGGATATACCTAAAGAAAATGTTGGGTTTCCTTTACTGAAATGATTTATTCTATGGGTTTTAACCCCATCTCTTTATTAGTTGCACGAATGATATCTCTCGGTAGAGATTTTGTAAACAGATCCACTGGATTTTTACACGATCTCACATAAACAATTGTTATGGTACCATCTTGTAACAATTGTCTCACATTATCGTGTCTCAAACTTATATGTCTAGACTTTCCATTGTACATGCAACTATATGCCCTTGATAATGTTGTTTCACTATTACAACTGATAGAGATAGTAGGCATCGGACTATGCCATAATCTAACATCTAATAATAGATTCATAATCCATCCAACTTCCTTTCCACATGTCGCTAAGGCGATAAACTCACACTCTATGGTCGAATGTGAAATACATGTTTATTTCATGCTTGCCCAAGAAACAACACAACCTCCAAGAGTAAACAACCATCCAGAAGTGGATTGGTTATCACCAATATTGGTAATCCAACTTGCATCGGTGTGTCCTTCTAATACAACCAGATAATCATTATAGTATAAACTTAAATCTTTGGTCTTTCTTAAGTATCCAAAAATTCTCATTATACATATCCAATGATCCATACTAGGATTACTAGTATATCTACTCATTTTACATACCGCAATAGCAATATCAGGTATAGTGCAATGCATCACATACATTAAAGAACCAATTACACTAGCATACTCAAGTTGTGCTACAGCTCTACCCGTTTTTATAAAAAGTTTAACGCTAGAATCAAATGGAGTATTAGCATCCTTGAAACCAAGATGATGAAATTTATTTAACATTTTTTATATGTAATGAGACGGACTTAAAGAATAACCCTTATTGTGTTTTATAACTTTAATACCTAGAATAATATCAACTATTCCAAGATCCTTCATTTTAAACATAGAAGATAAGTAATTCTTTGTTTCAATTACACCAATCATATTGGTTCAAAATATTAACATATCATCCACATATAGACACACAATAATTCCAAATTCTTTTGTAAACTTCGAATAAACATATTTATCCACATTGTTATGAGTAAATCCATTAGATAAAATAATAGAATCAAATTTCTCATGTAATTACTTCAGATCTTTTTTAAGACCATAAAGAGATTTAACCAGTTTACATACCTTGTTTTCATTATCTAGTAAAACAAACACTTCTGGTTGTTCCATGTAAATATCTTCATTTAATTCTCTATTTAAAAAAGCAGTTTTGAAATCCATTAGATGGATATAGAAATGATTAATTGAAGCTAAAATAAATAATATCCTTATTGAAGTAATTTGAGCTACAAGAGTATAAGTATCAAAATAACCAATCCCTTTTGTTGTCTGAAACATTTGGTAACCAATCTAGCTTTAAAAGATTGAATGTTACCATTATAATCATATTTATTTATGAAACCCCATTTACTACCAATAGGTTTTGAACCTCTTGGTTAATCCATAATGACCCAAGTATTATTCCCCATAATAGAATCCATTTCATCATTAATCGCTTCTTTCTAGAAAGAAAAATCTTTAGAAGTCATATCCTCTTTATAAGTCTTTGGGTCATCTTCTATAGTCAATACCATATGATACTTGTTCAGAATGTGATTATTTTGATCTCCTTCAACAAGGGAAATTATGGAATAATGAGAAATAAAATCTGGATGTAGATGTTTCTTCTTCATAATTCTTGTACTTTGTTTAGGTTCAACTTGAGAATCCTCATTATTCTCTACTATTGTATTTGAACTTGATGGAGTACATGAGATAGGGGTATGAGGAATAACTTCCTCCACATCATCTTTATAAAACTTATTTTCAAAAAACTATACATCCCTTGATTCAATAATTATATTAGCTCCCAAATCCATAATTCTATATAATTTCTATTTTTTGCATATCCAATAAAAACACCTTTAATTTATCTAGGTCTAATTTTAGTTCTCTTAGGATCAGGAACTCTATAATAAGATAAACACCCATAAACTTTAAAATATGAAAGATTAGGTCTTCTACTTCTCCAAATTTTATAAGGGGATAACTTAGTTTTCCTATAGGTGATCCTATTATGAATATGACATGCATCTAATAAAGCTTCACCCCATAAATTTAATGGGAACTTGGATTTATTAATCATGAAATTTATCATTTCTACTAAAGTGTGATTTTTCCTTTCAACTAATCCACTTTTATAAGGTGTGTAAGGAGCAGTACTTTAATGAATTATAACATTTTCTTCATAGAACTCATTAAACTTGTTCATAAAGTATTCACCACCTCTATCTAAGCATAACACTTTAATATTTTTGTTTAATTGGTTTTCAAATTCTTCTTTATACTTCTTAAACATATTAAAGGATTCATCCTTTGTTCTAAGAAGATATATATATAAATATCTACAGCAGTCATCAACAAAAGTAATAAAATATATTTTTCCTCCATGAGTTAATAAGCCATTTAATTCAAAAATATCAGAATGCACTGATTCTAATATATCAGAATTTCTTTCAATATTATGAAAAGGCTTATTAACTATTTTAGATTATTTACATGTTTCACACTTATTAAAATCATTTCTAAAGTTAATCAAGTTTAACTTATTCATTAATTTTAATGAATTATATTTAACATGTTCTAAACGATCATGCCACAAATTAGAATATTCAATAAAGTAAGCATAAGATTCAATCATATTATTAATGGATAGTTGATACATGCCACCATTTGAATATTCTTTCCCCACAAACATGCCTCCCTTTAACAAGATAACCTTATCGGATTTGAATGAAACCCAAAATCCCTTCTTACATAGAAGATCGATAGAAACTAAGTTCTTTCGAAGTTCAGGAACATACAACACATTAAGAAGAGTCAACTTCTTCCCAGAAGTAAAGTATATCTCCACGCTTCCGTGTCCGCTAATAGTGATTCATGAATTGTTTCCAAGATTTACTTCCTTCATGATAGTAAAATCGTCAAATGTTTTAAGCATTGAACGATCCTTGCACACATGCACTGTTTCTCAAGAATCAAGACATTATCCCATCTTCATCGAAGTCATATTGACTTTGGATATCATTGTGACTAGATTCTCCTCAGTCAGCGTATTTACAGTGGGTTTATTAACTTTGTTTTGAAAGTGACATTCCCTTGCAAAATGATCTGATTTTCCATAGACAAAGCATTCTCCATTCTTCTTGGAAGGATTTTATTTCTTCTTGAATTGTTGACTTTTCTTTTTGACATATAAGAAATAGTTTGGTTATGTCTTTCCCTCAACGATATTAACCTTGATATAAAATTACGAATTTATACCCACATCTCTCAACATGGATTCTTCTTCGATGCGAAGAATATTTTGAAATTGTTTCAAGGAAATATCATCACTCTTTTAATGAGTGATTTACCAAAATCTTTCCACATAGATGTCAATTTAGAAATAATTACACCAACTTAGAAAATTTATGGTATATTAATCTTAAGAGAAATAAGTTTATTTGATATAAATTGAAGCTCATAGACTTGATCCAATGCTGACTTGTTATCAACCATCTTAAAATTTAGATACTTTGCAATAAGAAATTTATTGGTACCTTGTTCCTTGGATTTGTTCTTGAATCACATCAAAAGGTTCCCATTGGGATTTGGAGCAGGCTCGTTAGGAATGGGAGGAAGATTTGGTTCCAGAATGAAAGAAATCTTCAACACTGTAATAAGAAAATTAATCTTTTCTGGCCATCGGGAGAAGTTTTTTCCATCGAAATAGTCAAGTTTGACCATGTCTTGGTTCATCATTTTGAGAGATTCAGAATCCATCTTATAGGTTATGCCTTTGGGATCAAAACCTTTTTTATTATTAGATAATATGTAGGCAGAAGGAGAAGATAGATTAAACCTTGATGCGTAAATTGGATTCATTGTCCAAAAGGGTTTGATCCACCCCCACGTTGATGGTGTAGGGTTCTCGATGAAAGTTTTCCCCAATAATTTCACCAAGATTTGGGGGAAATAGAACACCAATTACTAATTTCCCCACTATACTAATGTTGTGAGAAATCTGGAGAATATCTTGGATTTAAAAAAGAATTAACCCATAAGCGATCTCATCATCACTTATTTATAAATCACTTTTTCGGTCAAAGAAAACCTTGGTTCAACCGAAGCATTAAAACTCTTGGTGAGGGACACACCAGTTCGATCTCACCATTTTGGTCAAAGAACACCTTGGTTCAACCAAAATGATACAACACTTGGCGAGGGATACACCGGTTTGAATTTGAAAAACACTCTATTTATGTTAATAAATATTTTGAATAAAAAATATAACAATGGCTTGGGTAAAGGCACAAAAGATTCATGCCTTTTCCAAATATCATCACTGAGTATGGTCACTTGGAATGGTTGATCTGAGCCTTTGTCAAAATTCACACCAACAAATCGACCATGCATGAAAGAAACACTGATTAAATAAATAAAATTTTAAGCATTAAAAATTATTTAATTAATACAAAATTCAACAACTTAAATTAAATCTCAAATTGAAATTTAAAATTAAATAAAAAATTTAAATCAATAAAGTTTAATTCAATTTTTATTAATTAATTAATTAATAGACAAACATATAATGATAAAAATTAATAAAGAACTAAATTTTAAATTAATGTTAAAAATTATTAAACCATTAAATAAATGAGATTAAAAATAAAAATAAGCTTTTATTAACAAATTTATTGAAAACAAAAACAAGGAAAGAAAAATTAAATTATCAAAACACAAAAATAAACAATGGAATTAAAAATTAATATTCTAAAAGAAACTTTAAAATTAATTAATAAACTCATAGCTTGTAACATATTATAATTTAAACATAAAAAATATATATTAAACATAAAATTCATCAATTTAACATTTTAATCAAAAAAATTACCCACAACACAAAAAATAACCAATAAAGGCACATTAAAAACATTTAAAACATAATTTAAACTACAAAAATGGTGTGAAAAAGGATATGAATTAAAGGACACATCAAATTACCCCACACTTATGATGTTTCTTTTCCTCAAGAAACCACTTAGTATAGATTTAGTTGTAGAAAATGAATCACATGTTTGAAAAATAGCAATGCCACAATGAATTGACTTTCTAAAATATTTTCCTTTATGGATTCTATCAAGAATAAAAATGTGAATATCCACTCAAAATAAATATCTTTAGTTCAAAGTTGGTTACTACTTTAAAATAATGACTAGAAATTGATAATTTCAATGTGAATTTAACAAACTTTAATTTATATCCAACTAAAAGTCCAAACATCTATATACCTCCAGGAGAATATACTCGTATAATTTAAGAATCCATAATAAATACACACACTATTGAATGGGGTGGAGTGGTAATTTATTGATGGAATAAATAATCCATCAAACAATAAATTAATAGAGAACAATGATATGAAATAATAGTGGTTTAAACTAGGATTAAAATTTTCATCTCATAATCCATTTATATACATATATTATGAGTTAAATTCAAATTAAAAAGTTCAAATTTGATGATTATTGCATAAAGTTTTCCCAAAAAATTACCTAAAGGCATATTTTGTCAATAGGGAAAGAGAAATGATTTAGCCAGTTTTATCCATAAGGTAATAAAGATTAATCTCTTTAAAGTGTCATCATAACCTTCAAATTTAAGAAAAATTATCACCCAATAAAAATAATTAAGCGATGATTTAAAACTCACAATTTTGATACATTTCAAGGGTTTTTGATGGGTTAATCATGAATTTCAGTTTAGTTAAATTAAGAACCCTCCCCCAAACTTAAAACCCAATATCATCCCCAATGTTGAATCTAAAAGAAGGAGAAACATTTTAAACAAGTTTTATTCAAAAAAAATTACAAATGCATCATAAAGAATGATTTTTTAATGGGTGACATGAAAATTATGGTGTAAAAATGTACCACACAACTCAACCACTTAACAAACAAGCACAAGGCTCCTTATGGAAACTAATTAAAACAATTAAACCCTAAAAAATAATTTCATAAGGTTTCATGCATCTAGTGAGTTTGAGATTGAATTTAAAATTAGCCCAAAAAATAATATTCAGTTACATAAATATAGTTTTTAGATGTAATATAAAGAGTGGTAGTGACCAATATAGATTATCAAGAGTCTTAGCATGTAAAAAATTTCAATAGCAGCATGAAGAAAATAATGGGCAGTAATAAAAACCAAGAAATCAAAACAATTATTCCCATGTTTGAAGAAGTTTTATCCATATAAAGAAATAATTTTTAACCTCCCTTGAATAAATCATTAATAAAATACTTTGGTTGAAAATTTGAGTTTCTATAAAATGGAAAAATTAACATGAGATACAATAATTTAAATCTTAGGAAGAAAATAACCTGAAATAAAGGATAAGAGAGATGTTATCCAGTTATTAACTCCAATTTCATCTCTTTTAGCTTAAAAAAAAAGATGAAAACCAATTTCATTAGTGAATATATTCTAGAAGTAAATACTCCCACAAAACCACTTGATCTATCATGCCCAATCACCACCTTCATACCACCCATCCAATCAAACAACTACATGATCACCACTTGATATTAAAAACCAGACATATGGCCATGATATCCAAGAAAAAACCAAGATAAAGGTAGAGTATGTTTCAAAAAATGAGAGTATCACATAGAAGAGAGATACATTTATTCAAATAGAAAACACAAAAGCAAAAATCTTAAAATCGATGGGTTTCCTCCCATACAACACTAATTTTATAGTCCCTATAAAGACTCAATAACCTAAAGAGTCTAGTTTTGATCATTAAATGGGTAAAAATAATTGATGGTTTTCACCTCATTATTGTCTAGGGAAGCACCAGCAGGACTCTTTAAAAAGTCTCCCACTATGGAAGCTAAGAAAATCCTCCAAAAAAATTTCCAAAAAAGTAATATATACCCTAATTTATATCTCTCATTTACCTATGAAAACCTATCTATCATCTCCCAATAATGTTATAGAGTTCCTTGAAATATCACTTAATTGATCAAAAACTCTCTCCCAACTTCCCCCACACTTAGGAGGTTGCAAACACTTAGAAATAGGTGCAAATCTAGCTGCAACCTGGTCTCCAATTTCAGAATATGAACCAAAAATAACTTGTATATATAACAAATAATAAGACTCTATTATAAATTAATTATATTTTATATTCAAATATATTTTTTTATATTCAAGAAAATAATCAAATGAAATGAAATTTTCAAATTCATTCTAGAAGTCAACACACTGAGTAACTTTCTGGGAATGTAAAAAAAATTTCAAGTAAACTTGTTCAAATTGAACACAAAATTGTTTTAAACAGGACTTAAACTTAAAATATCCACAACATTAAGGATTTGTAAATACTCAGTCTCAGATAAGAAAAATTCCTAAACAAGCTCAAAAAACTCAGGAAGAAGGGTTGGGGAATCTAACAATAGATTTTTCTTAAGAAAAGGAATTTATTCAAAAAAATGTGATTGAAAGGGTAGAATATTAGACTGATTGATACTATTTACTATATGGATTATTTTAGGATTTAACACTTCCTGGTCCAAAGCAATGATTTTAATAATTTGGTTCTCAATTTTCCTGATCCTTTCAAGATCTCTAGTGGATTCAAATTTAAAAAAATCACTTGAAAATGTTGAAAAACTGATTCTTTAATAAAATCACCATAAGGGTGGTGATTATACCTACTAATATTATATATAATTCCTCCTCAAAAACATCTAACAATTTTCAACTCACCACAAGTAGAGACTCTGTAAAAACATGGAACTCTTCTTGATCCTAACCAGTTTCAAGAGTTAGTTTACCTTTTGAAACATCACTGAAATCCCTAAAAGTGTCTAAAAAAGGTCTCCCTAGAATGATCATAACTTTTTTATAAAACTTTATTTCAATGATAAGAAAATTATTAGGAATATTTAGACTCCCTAAATTAACTAACTGATCGTCCACCCTTTCATAAGGATAAGATAGTGACCTATCAACCAACTGTAGAGAAATAGAAGTTGGCATTAATTCCCAAAGACCCATCTTTTGAAACAAGGAGTAAGTCATAATATTGATACTAGATACTAGGTCACAAATAAAATTAATTCCCTCACTTTCTACTATTATTCAATAAAGGAAAAAGCTACCAAGGTATTTCAATTTTTTATGTATTTGTTTCTGAACAATTGCACTGTAATCCTTAGTGAGAGTAATGGCAGTGAACTCTCCCCAATATATCTTGTTGTATAAGATCCTTTTATGAAATTTAACATAGGATGGAATCTTGTTAAAGGAATCCACAAAAGGCATGTTAATTTTAAATGTCCTAAACATCTAAAGGAATTTTAATCAATCAAGTTCACCACTCTTTTTAACTCTTTGGGAAAAAGGGATGGGAGGGGAATAATTCTTCAAAATAGGATGATTATTCTCCTCATCCTCAAATACAACCTTATTATTAACCTATTTATATAGTTTACACTTCATTTTCCTTTATTATTTCACCTTTTTAGTTGAATATTAACCATTTTATTAATGTCGGACCTTGCTGTCTAGATTTTTAGATTTGAAAATTCCCATATTTTAATTTTCAGATTCATCTTATTAATCAATTTTGAATCCCATTTGTTGTTACTTAACTTTTTATTGAGTTTGAAGACCATATCTAATGGTTACATACATGAAATTATCTATCTGATTTGATATTTTTGTAGTGGGAATAATTTCCTTGTCTCTACCACCTAGATCTATAGAAATTTGTCCCATTTGTAGTTATAAATTATAGATTCTAGAATCATTATCTTTTTCTAATGATTTCATTTCACCCAAAACCTTCTAAAACATTACATTTAACTCTACTTGAGAATTACAATATCAATCCCCATATTGATTTTGAAAATATTTTCTTATATACTATGGAAAATCAAGGGAAGTGTGTTGTTTAATCACTCTTTGATCTCTCCATGAAAATTTAGGGTGATTTTTATATCTAGTATTGTGTTTTTTAGGAAATAGATCATTATTATATTAATTTCTGGAACTATATCCAATTAAATAATCACTTTCATAATTTTGAAGGATATGATAAAAATTAGGACAATTGTTTTGAGTGTGACCATACATCTCTCAATGGTTACATTGTTCCCTACGAACTCTATCATAAAAAATAATAGATTTTATATTTATTTTAGATCTATGGATAACTCTATTTATTGTGAACTTATGTTGTGATTTTTGAGAAATTTTATCAAAAAATTGTTTAAACTCATCAGTGGTCAAATCAAATAAGTTTCTACTATAATATTGATCAACTAGATTTTGATTATATGGTGTAAGAGAATTATAGAAGGTATATATATGTAGATGAGGAGCTAATTGGTGGTTGGTACACTATCTAATTAAGGACCTAAACCTATCCCAAGACTCATAAATAATATATCCCTTATCTTGAACAAAACTAGTTATTTTGTGTCCCACCTAATTTTGGTATTTCTAGGATAAAACTTAGTAACAAAAGAATTGAACAACTGATCCCGAGTATCAAGGATTTCCTCATCTAGATTTTGAAACTAACACCTATCCCCCCCTTAAGACGGAATGGAAAAAATCTCAACCCTAACTCATCTTCACTCAAACCACACAGTGAAAACTATTGGACAAAACCATAAAAAATCTAATAATCTCTCATGAATCCTCTGTAGAAAAACTAGTGAATAATGGAAGCATAGAGAGATGAGTCTTCTTTATCTGATAGTTCTTAGACCTGGGGGTAACCTAATTTAGGAAGGATTTATTAACATATAAGGAAGTTAAAACTCCCTAAGTTTTGGTCTTCCAAGGGCAATAACTAAGGTCGGAACATGGTACTAGTTCTAGTTTTTATTAAGATTATCGATTATTTCAACTTCTTAGATTTTAAAAAATTTCCATTTCTAATTTCTTTTATCTTCTAAGTATAGAATGATGTTTATTGATTTCAAAAATTATAGTTTTTAGTTCTGTATTAGAGAACCTATTTTGCATTCAATTTTGGTGAAAGGAATGTATGAAAACAATACACAACATATTTTCTTATATGATTTTTTACATATGTTTTTTATGTTTTTTTTGAAATTTTTCAATATTAAATTATTTTACGAATTCTTTTTTCATGCACATTTCTTCCTTGGAAATGGTGGAAAAAATTGAAACAAATTCGCTTAACTCATGAAAATTAATTATTTATATTTTTAACCCTATTAACTACTAACAACTAGTAAAATAGTTAATGGGGCCTCAATTACATAGTGAGTGAAAATGGTGAATGCATGACCAAGAAAAAACAAAAAAAAAGAAAATAATAAAAAAAACATGTGTGAAATGATGAAGAAATAGTGTAATTGTGAAAATAAGGTAGTGAGAAGGAAGAAAGGAACATGAGAAAAAGTATTAAGTAATATGAAATTAGGGATATTGGGATTATTTGAATTGAATTAAAAAAAATTGTTTTCCAATCTCATTAATTTCAATTATATCAATACTTAATAGAATAATTGAAGATTCATTTATCTCTCTCTTTAGTGAACTTTCACATCTCATTGATCACTCCTTTGAAATGATCTCTCAATCTATACTCAGGAGTAAATGTGTTCATTAATGTAGAATAAAACACTAACCATTTACAAATTTTAGTACTTCAATTAGAGTTCAAGAGTATAATGATTCACCATCATCAACTCTTAGTCCTTATAATAGTGATAATTTATACTCATGAATAATAAAAGAAATATTTCCCAACAAAAAAATTCCCAACAATTGATTTAATTGAAGTATAATAAATTTATAAATTTAATCCATTATCGTATGAATCCTTAAGAAATTTAGTTACTCATGTTTATAGAAAGAGAGATCCAAAAAGAGAGAAGAAATAGAAGAGACAAAAACTCTGGTGAGATATCCTCCTTTATCAAGCTCCATATTTGTATTGGGTCCTATTCCTAGCCCAATCATCTTATCTTCATTGTGTGTATCCCAAGATTTATTGGTGGCATTTTTATAGTGCGATGCTTTGTTTTTTTTAATTTCCAGTTTACCACCTCGATCACTGACTTATCATGGTCATTGCTTTTGTATCTTACACATGGTAGACTTTAATATACATTGTCACCTCTGTGTGACTAAATCTAATATCATAAAACAACTGCTACATACCCACATAAGAAAATTATAACACACAATACAATGAACATGGATGTATGTTCATGTTCAAAAAAATTCTAAAAGTTATAAAACATTATAGAAACTTTATTGACCAGTTGATGTTACCCATACACAAAATAAACATTGCCTAGAATCCCTCTCACATAGTTTGATTCAGTAGTACCCTTATACAAAATAACCCTTACACAGGATAACCCTTACACATGGCTCGTCTCCTTTCCAAATCCAATCAGTAAGCCTAAATTTTGACTTCTCAAATTTGGTTGGGAAATCTTGGTCATCTCTTCACAATGCGGGTCAAGTTCCTCGGTAAGAATCTATAGATCTAGTTTATAGGTAAATCTTTCATCATACACTAGTTTGGTTTTGGATTCCTAGGATGTGGCTCAAAATACCATGGTCGATCCGAGAATCTCAATTAAATAGATTGTGCAACTAATTCATCTCAAATTCATTTTAACATCAATATCAACAGTTGATAAATGTATTGAGCTCATGGAGATATCCAACCATTCTATACTTTTTTGGAAACTTTGGAATTATTGAGCCTCTTCATATTCTATAAGGAACTATATTTATTTGGATTCTGAATTTTAGAAGAAATATGTATGTTTTATTTTGGGTGATTATGAGGTGTAAAATGTTCATTTCCCCTAGTAGATGATCTCGTATAATTTTTCTAACCAGTCTACTGGTTCCAGAATAGGGCATTTACCCTATGATAGTAGTTTGGTGGAATTATGAACTGTTCAAGTTTTGGATGAATGTTTAATATTTAATTAATTAAATATTAAATTATTCATGCATTTTCATGTAATGATATCATTTGAACATAACATCATATTTATATTTTGACTTCGTGATTGATTCTATAATGGGAGTTTTTTCTTAGGTGAGGTATATACCCACTTCGGGTTTTGAAACTCTGGATGGGTGTTAAAAGGGGATTTAATTAATTAATTAAAATACTTCCCCTGCCCCTACTTTTGGATTCCCACATTTGGAAGGAAGGGGGGATGGTTTATCCCTTGTACAAAATGAATTAATTGAGAGGAAAGGGGGAAGGAGATATCGTTAAACTTTTTCCATGGAGGAGATCGAGACCAAATCGAGGTGTAGAAGCTTCCATGAGTGGATTTGGACCCAAAGCTTCAGCGTTTTCACCATATGGTAGGCCATTTTTTATTTTTATGCCCCAATCCTCGTAGATAATTTTTTATGTTTTAGATCCCTTTTATAACTACTAAGGACCCTATGGGGGTTGATATGTTCTTAATCGTGGAAAAAAGAGGGTTTCGGGAGGTTCACAGGGGTTTCTCGTTCGGAAACCCCTACTACATTGTGTGTGGTTTTAAGAACACATGCCATGTGTTCTTCCTGTTTGAGGAAGATAGAATTTTTGGAAGTACATGCTATTTACTAAGATTACATGTCATGTAGTGGTTCATAGACATGCGGCGGTATGTGGTTGTGTAGCTAGGAAAATGGAATTTTGGAACTATACGTCTTTTACTTGTAGTACACATCATGTACTAGGACATGTCTGTGTAGTAGGGTATATGTGAATACACCCCGTGTATGGGGGACATGGCCATGTGGAAGTACATGGCCAAACCCCAGGTATGACATGTTTATATAGTATTACACGAATAGACCCCATGTATGTCATGTCCGTGTAGTAGTACATGGTCAGACCCCAAGTGTTCTAGGTCATATAGAAGTACATGGGTAGATAGGAGGTTAGAACATACTATATACTTGGGGTGCATGTTGTGTACTGCCCCTTTGTTACCCTTTTGAGGGTTTTGAGTGGTTTTTCATCCAAGAGTCAAAATTGGACATAAAAGGAGTCCATTTTGACTGTTTTTTACATATAATGTGATAGTGGAGACCTAAGGGCATTTTTAGGACCTCTAAGAGGTGGTTTGGGGTGAGTAATTTATGAAAGAGATGCTTTCCTCACCACCACAAAACTGGGTTTCCGCAGCGCCACTCTTTATCAGCGTTGAAAAATGGGGGCTTTATCAACACTTTTTCCTAGCACTGATAAATTTTATGTTTCAAAAAAAAATCATGAAAAATAATTATTATTATATAAGTATATTTATATTGATATACATATAAATATAATATATATTTTTTAAATATGTTTTAGATAAGTATAAATAGACTATTAAATTTAATATATAAGAAATTTAGTGAAATTGGATTTAAAATATTTTAAAAAATATTATTAATTAATAATTTTCTAATTATCATCGATTAATAATCATTTAATAACAATTGAAAGACACAAAAAATCAAAACAAATTAATAAAAGATCTAAAATAATTTGAAAATGTAACTCAAACTTCAAACGATCATAACTTTTGATCTGGGTGTCTGTTTGAGCTCTACAACATATCAAATTGAAGCTTGCGATGAGCTCTATGCGATAATGATTTAAGGGAACCTTTTGTCACATTTTTTGAGGTCAAAAAAGGCCCATAAGGCATCCAAAACTAAGTTTTTAGTCGGGACACCCCGATTTGTTAACATTCAAACAGGTATAACTTTTGATATGGAAGTATGTTAGGCCTGTACCACATATCATATCGAAGATTGTTTCATTTTCTTTGATTTTACTAGTTGTGGAGTTGAAACAGGATTCTGGATTAGAAGTTATGATCGTTTTAACATTGTATGGCTTTACAAATACACATATATATGTATTTATTCGTAAATATGTGTGTGTGTGTGTGTGTTGTATATATGTATTTATTTATTTATAAACACATATAAAAAAATATTTTATAAATGTATTTAAAACTAATCTTATAAATATATATTAATATATAAATAAATATACAGACAAAAAATTATAACAATATATATATATATAAATATAAATATATATTAATATACGAATGGATATATATATATATACTAATATATGAATAAATATATATGTATTAATATAACTAAATATATTTATATTAATATGAATCTATATTAATATACGAATAAATATAACTATATATATATATTAATATACGAATAAATATATATATATATTAATATATGAATAAATATATGTGTATTAATATAACTAAATATATTTATATTAATATGAATCTATATTAATATATGAATAAATATAACTATATATATATATAAATAAATAGATATATCATTAAATAGAGAAAAAAATGAAATGGCTTAGTGGTAAAGGTGCAGGCGCGCAAGGGGGAGGTCACGGGTTCAAGTTCGGGTGGAAGCAAGGAGGTGCCTGCATGTGGGGGATGCATGTAACACCCCAAGCTTCCATGGTACGCTTCCCTTTGAATAATACAATAGCGTGTGTTGTACGCAACTTCGAGTTCTAACGCACCACAACCAATCAAACTAGCCGTTATGAATAGTAATACCCACTTTTTGAAATTTTATAAAATTTATCTTTCAAAATGGATTTCATTTTTGAATTCAGAATATCGAAATTAGCTTAGGGTGAATTTTTGGTATTTTTCTGAAAACTTTCAATTTTAGATGAATAGTGAAAAACACTAAGTTATAGTTTAAAACTGAATTTTTATTTAAATAATTATTTATTTTATTTAAATTTATTTTAGTTAAAAATAGATACATAATAATTATATAATTTCAATGTAATTAATTGGAGTCAGTTTATAATAATTTTAGATATATAAAAATTTTAACGAACTTTTTACCGTCTTTTACCCACCTCCTATGAGCATTTGCAAATTTACATAAAACTTAATTTTACTACTTCTGTGAGTTGAATTTAAAAAATACAAGAGACACGGTTGATATCAGTAAGTAAAATTTGGTTTAATAAGATGAAAATAATTTTTGGTGAATAGTAACTTTTTATTTTTATTTACCACGGTTAAAAGTAAATATGATAATTAAGGGTAAAAATGATGTTATTATTACCCTAACACATGTCCTAATTCTATTTTATAAGTTTAATTAGACCAAAAACAACATTAGGAATAAAATATGATCTTTTAGGTCCACTTGGATTAGATTAGGACATTTATTATTATTTTATTTAAAGAAGAGTTAAAAGAGTTAAAATCAAAGTTTAATAACTAAAACATTTTTAATATAGGGTTATACATAAGATAAATTCGAATATAAGTATTCATTATAAATATAAAAAGACTTCATACATAATGGTACTTTATTTATAATTTTTATACATTAAATAATTAAATTTATTTATGACACAATGATGATGCAGTAATTACTGCATTAATGAAAAATTAAAATAATTGATATTATAATTATCCGAATAAATGTAATTTGAGACTTTTTTTGAATTTCACTAATTTTATAGGTTAATATGACATATTATGGTTGTTTAGATGAATTTTTTTCGAAGTAATAATGCTGTTATAAATTTATCAAAAACAAAATACCAAATAGTGTCAAAATTGACATAAAAGAGTTTTTAAAACAAATATTATATTATTATTTTATATTCTATTTATAAAAATCTAAGGTTCGGCCAAAATACTTATATAATTAGAGTTGTATCATTAATGAACCAATTGGGAATCTCTGGGAAGTATATAGAAAATTTATTAACCATATAATATAAAAATACAAAGAGACATGGTAAATGTCAAACTATTTAACTAAGAGTTAAATCTAAAAGATAAGGTTAATATAGTAACCCAAACCTGTCTAAAAACTATTTGTTGAGTGTTTTTAGTCCCATACCCACTTTAGCATTTAAATAATCCATTTTGGAGCCATTAGAAACCAAAAATAATTTTATTATAAAATAATATTTCTAGCTTTTCCTAAGGTGCCCCCCCACCCCTCTTATAAAAGGGCACTCCCCCTTCTCTCTAATTCACACATTAAAATCCATTTGGATCGGCCAAAACCTACCCAAATACCCTCTCAACTGTCCTACCTTCATCATATAGGCCTTCCTTTAGTCATAAAGCCAACCTAAGGAGCCTTTTGACAAAATCAAAAGGAAGAACCCGAAGAAGAGGTAAATATTTCATCACCTCTTTCAAGTTCCTTTCTTCTTCCACTTCCTCTTTCTTTGTTGTTTCCATTCTAAAATAATAACTCCAGTATCTTCTATATAATTTGATGTTATTATAAATATGGTACAACCATATTCATTATTCTATCCATCCTTTGAATGACATGTCACCATACGTGCATACGTACGACTTACCGTCTCCACATTTTGGTGTAATTGTTTTGCAAAACATTATTATTTGGATGGGTATAATAATGATGTGTGATTGATATAAATAATAAATATAAAATTATAATGATTCTGTATATATGATATAACATCCAATTATATATTATTTTAATATCAAAAGAATGATATTGTCGTTCGTGCGTACGTACGGATTACCGTCACCACGAACGTGATGAGATTAATTCCCCATCATATCCATTCAAGACTAATTTTCATTAGATGATTAAAAATAATGTTTAATGACTTAATATAATGAATAATATACATCCTATCCATAACAAACATTACTTACATAACAAATCCTATAAAGTAAAATGAATCAGTTAACACCCGAAATGACGATAATACTAAGATATTATTAAAAGATCAATATTAAAAGATCATATATGATATCATATTAATGTATATGATTCTTTTATAATTTAATAACAATTATTTCACCATTATATAGGAGTTTAACCTACCCTCAACCAAGGAAAAGTACAAGGTAAGGGTTAATTTCACAATCTCTTTATTATCAGAGGTTGTTTTTATGTAAGTATCTACTGGGACCTCTTTATCATCCACATCCATGTTTCTTAAAAATGTATTTCAAAACATTTTTACTATTTTATAGACTATGGGTTAAATTCATTTATACCCTTTTTTTACTTTTATAAGATGTTTATAAAGGAATCTTTCTATTATTTTCCAAATAGGGTCCTTTATAACCTTTTCGACAAAATTAAGGTAAGAATGTTTTTTTAACTTATACGGTGGGTGCAGCTATTTTACACCTTTATAACATCATAAAATCTTCCCTTACAAACTTATAAGAATATTTCCAAAATAAATATTTTCTTAATTGATTTCAAAATAGAAAGAGATATTTCTCTAAAAAAGGTTTTGATTTCATCTATGTCAACATCCTTTGATGGATTTTAAGCTTATTGAAGTTGATTTATTATGATACAAAACTTCCATATTGTATTGAAGGTTTTTTTATATGTTTGACTATTGATGTTTTATTTTTACACCATTCATGGTTTATGGATAAAGTATTGACATTTCATATGATAGTTTTAATACGAATGTTTATATTATGTTTAAACCTTTTCATATGAGGAATGTATTGGACTTAGTAAGTGACTGGTGGAGCCCGCTATAGCTCCTCGATGCATCGGTAGGTCTCATGAGACAAACTAGTGTATTGGAATAGGGTCTTGAAAAATTATTATTTGTAGTCTTGGAACAAGGCCTTGACTATGTGGTTATGAATGTCTGGCATTATGCATTCCATCATTATGAAAGTGTTTATTGATATTTCATGTGATTATTCGAGCAGTAGAATATCCATGTGAATAAGTAAATGGCATTATTTTATTTTTATCTTTTCTATATTATTCTGAAGTTCAAGTTTAAAAGGCTTTTTTTTATTCTTATACATTGCCTTAAATGTTTATGCTTATTTATGAAAGTTTCCGCTATATTGTTATCTTTACTGATCATCTAAGCTCACCCCTTTATATGTTTTATTTTTCCCAGGATGTGAAGAAGTATATTATGACTAACCTGTAGGGATAGTCTATGGGATCTTAGTGTTATCTATGGAAACAATGTTGTTGTAGTTTTCCATTTCATGATATAATGTAAATCTTATGAATGTATCTAGCACTTCCAAGGCTACTAAACTAATCGGAATTTTGAGACTTGATCTTTTGTGATCATACCAATGATACATAATATTTCATCGACTCTGGGCTTATGGGGTCGGGGCGTTACAATGCGCGGGAAGGGCAGCGCACGGGAGAGTGTAAGGGGGGGTGGGGGGGGGGTCCACCGAGGGCTGATAAAGGGGGGGGGGGGTCCAGCGCTGTTAAAATATCCCCCCCCCCTCAATATATAATTATTTTTTATTTTTTTATTTTTATTTTTGACTTTTATCAGTGATTTTTTTAGCGCTGATAAAAGGGGCCTTTATCAGCACTTTTTTGAGCGTTGATAAAAGGGACCCCCTTTATCTTTTCCTCGATTAATAGTGATTTTTTAGCACTCTTAATTCACTTTTCTAGTGTTGATAATGGTCATATTTGTAGCAGTGCCTCTAGATAGTGTGTTTAGATATATCCTGAGAGTGAGATACGGGATGATTCCTGAGTGAGTTTCATGGGAATTATTGGAGGATGTAGCATGAGTTTATTAGATACCTCGATTGGTGTTGGAATGGGATTGTCCCTAGTTAGCAGGACTGAGTTGCGACTCAAGGTGGTGGATAAGTTGGGTTTATAGGACAACCTAGGGTGACTTGGAATTGGATTGGGAATAATTTCATCTCTTTTTTGAGGATTTATTGTCTTTGAGACTGGTGAGGTTGTGAAATGCTAGAGAATATATCACAGGATGTGTGACCTTTTAGATATGGGTGTTGGCCTGAGATTTTGGGTGTTATCAGTTATTAGAAGAGGGATGCATCTATTTTTGTGTTGAAATAGAGGGCCAAGTGGGTGCCTAATTTATATACCAACCCTAAGTGGGTATGTGTGTTTGAGTATTATTGGTTATGGGTGTTACCTTGGGAATTGAATTGATGAATTAGACAAGGGGGTGAGATTTTGATGATGGAAATGGGCATTTATCTGTCCCTTGATATGTTTTCATTGGTTTATAATGTGGCTTGGTTCACACTGGTGGGGATATTATGATATGGCCATTTTTCCATGTTTTGGAACTCGGTTCAAATGTTATGGGATTCCACAGTTGAGAGAGAGTAGGACATGATGGTTCACATATGTGGTTCCAGATGTTATACATGAAGTTCCATATTTGTGATTGAGAATGTTGAACAAGACACTCTGTATTAGTGCCAATAGTTTTTTTATGTTTTGGGTTATGGACTGAGGTTTGAGGCATGTTTGTTTTGATATGGTTGATATTGGTGGACATGTCTCTACATAGATATGGTTGAGATCGATGGACATAGAGTTCCATGGATATGGTTGAGATTGGTGGAAATAAAGTTTCATATATATATATATATGGTTTATGGTGTTGTACATGGAGTTCCTCATCCATGGTTTGGGGTGTTAGTCATGGCGTTCCTCACCCATGGTTTAGGTTGTTGGACATGGTGTTACTAATCCATGGCTTAGGGAGATGGAAATGGCATTCCTCATCCATACTTTAGATATCATACTAATAGTCTAGGTTTTGGTATCACTTTAGTGTGGATTATTACCCAAGACTGATGCGTCTAGGTAACAAGTAATGGTTAATGAGTAAAGTTGTGAGGTTTAGTTGGCACTACCTTAGATATGGAGCTTGTGTTTTATTTTGAATTCACGATCCTTGATAAGTTCTTAGAGACACTTGTCACTGGCCAAAGTAGGTATGGTCGATCGAGATCACGAACCTAAGGAATTAAAGGTGGTTTTATTTTTTCTTTATTTTAGATATGTTTCACCTAGGTTAAGCATATTTCATGAGCATGCATGTATAAAAACAATTCATGGGTTCTTCCTTGGGGTGGCTTACTAAGATTTATTTCTCACCCCTTGTATATTAACCTCTATGTGCACGCAAACATAAATTATACTTTTAGTTTGAGCACAGATGCATGATGGATAGGGTGATGACCTAAGATTTCATGATTGAGTGGGTTTCTCATGTGGAGTTTAATGATCAGGCTAGAACATCTTGATAGGGTACATGAGACTAGGTATATGGAATGGATCAGAGTTAGCAGTAGTACCTGATGTATTTATTTTTAATTTTTTTTGTATACTGATCATCCTAGTTTTAAATTGATATTGTATGTATGGAATTGTTGTTAATACCTTTATTGTATTTAATATTTTTATAACAAGCTTCTATTTAAGTTTATTTATTCTTTATACATACTCTGATGTGTATGATGTTTGTTTATTTAATTATGATTGTTCACTATAATATGGGGGTATAGTCTCCTCAAAGTTCCACTTTAGACCCTCACTGCTTGTTGGCAGCCTCTGGAATATGAGGAGGCACACTTGAGGTCTTGTGGAGAACCAACTCAGGGAATTGGTCCGTGGAATCTAGTTCAGGATGTTACAAATTGATATTAGGGTAGTTAATTTCTTATCTTATTACTTGGGATTTGTCAGACTAGAGATATAGGAATGTGTTGGAGGCTATGATAGATATCAGATGGTGTTTTATGAACATCTATTCTGATAGAAAGTCTAGGTTACTGGGGTTGGTATTCATGTTTTGATTTGTGATGTTACAGTTGTATTTGATTTTCTCCTTGAACGATACACATGTATTTTGGATTTTATGATTTATAATGTATTTTTGGATCTTGACCCATTGGTAAGTGTCCAGTGATTGATTTTGAATCTTGGACTATAGAGGCAAGGATATTTTCATGCATCATCTTAATCATGTAGGATCCACAAGTTATAGGCATGTTATTGTGTGATTTTATATATTTCCTTTTGATGGGAGGTTATGTGGATCAATGGTGAGACACCCAATGATGAGGATATTAGTGTTATCCTCATGTACAGTTGATGCAGTGACCCTAGTGTGTCAGTATGATATGATTATATAAAAATTACAACATTATAGGTGGTTGTTGTTTAAGATTGGTTGTGTGGTCTCGTCCTCTATGGAGCGGTCTGATGTACAGATGCTCGGAGAGGATAGGTTTCCTAGTTATGGGTGGTTGGATCAAAAAATAAAATCCTATGTATGTGAGAACCTAGATAAGATTGTTTTGAATTATTGATGTCAAGTAACATTGGGATGAGATCACGTTGGACACCTAGTGAGTTGAAGACTTCTTTGATTTGTCCTAGACCTGGGTAGTCTAGTGACCTTCTTTGATGTGAATCCAGTTTAGGGAGTTAGTGCCTTGTGGCTTTCAAGGGTGACCCTTGAGAGGGGCCAGCTGAGTACTCTATTATTTTGGATGCATTAGGCATGTTTGTATGTTCTAAGACTATTGATAGTGGTTTGTGAAGGTTTAATCCTAGTATGGGTATTGGTCATGTTAGATGCCTTTTTTAGAAGAAATTATGGGCTAGTGCTTCAGACTTGTGGTTACTTTCAAGAGGGGCGAGAACATTTAGGTGCTTAGTCCATGAAATGGTTTCATGGGCAGTTATTCTTGGTGGTTATAATATGAAACAAGAGTATAAGAGGTTCTCGAGTTTGTATGTTTAGGTCTTGTGATCCAAGTTTTCATGGGGTGTGACTCACTAGAGTCGGAGTAGGTTTTTTGTTTGGGTTACACCAAATCATGTAATGGTTAAGCGTTGATGGGATTATGGAGGCATGAACACATAGTGATTCACTGTTTAATTTTATTTTTGGATTGGACTCTATGAAAGTGTATGTCGTGATTCTTTAATTGAGAAGGAATCCATGAGTAGGCTAAGAACTGGTGTGGGTGTGATGAGAGGACTGTGGGCATGGTGACCCAAGGCCCTTGAGATAGAAATATGATGTTCTAGGATGGATGAGTTTTTAGTGGTATTCGTCGACAAAATATTAATATTCTCCCAATTTAGAGAAAATAATGCCCAATATCTTAACATTTTCCTAATTATGCTAAGAGAGCATCGGATATACACCAGTTTATATAGATGTCTCTTTGGTTCAATAAAGGTAATTTTGGGTGGTTACACTTGTGAGGTGATGTATGTGAAGTCGTATAGTGGGAGTGAACCATCGTCCATTTTTAATTGAGGTCCTTATGATGGGATAAATATCAAAAAATACCATGGGTTCCATTCTCGAATTCCAAGAATGTGAGACGGTATGTGTTTCGTTTTGTCACTCTGGTGGGAGTGATTTGACCATGTTCGATTCTGAGGTTCGACAATTATTGGAGCATGGGTCATAGATTATATGTTTGGTTATAAGGAGATAGTAAGGATAATACTATGGTGGGTATTATAAGATAATTTGTGGTAACATGATCCTTGTGTAGGTAGGGTCAAGGATGTAGTGAGAACCATATTGATCAGGTTGGTGTACTATTATGGATGTGTTTTGGTGGGTGACTGTGATGGTGAGAAGTGTTGTGGATTGAAATCGACCATTGTAGGTTGAGTTATATAGTGGGGAGCACCATGATCCATATGATAATTTTTGGATGATGTTGTGATACATCAGGATGATGGGTGCATTTAGGCACCATCTTGATAAATTTTCAATGGTGGAAAGTGATGGTTTGGCCTTTGATTGGCTGTACACCTTATCCATGGAGTTATGCAGGGAAGCTCATTTCTCATCCAGAAGTAGAACACAATGAGTTGAGTATGATTTAATTACTCAGGTGGGTTAGGATGTGTGGCTGGAAGACTATTGATACTTATTAAGGGTGATAAGGTTTATGGTGAGAAGTTAGTAAGGACATGTGTTTCTTCGGATTCTGAATTTGAGCAGAAATTTAAATTTTTACTTCCATGTGATCATGATGGGTAAAATGGACATTTTTCCTATAATATAATCTCAAAAAAATTGACCACTCTTTTGGTTCTAGAATAGGTTGTTTACCCTAGGACAAAAGTTTCGTGGAATTCCAAGTTGTTCAAGTTTTGGTAGAATACTAAATATTTAATTAATTAAATATTAAATTATTCATGCGGGTTCAGGTGATGATATATTTTTAATGGAGTTTCATATTGAGATTCTAACTTCACGATTGATTCCATAATGGGAGGTTTTGGTTAGGTGAGATATAAACCCACATCGGGTTCTAGGACTCAGGATGGGTGTTAAAAGGGAATTTAATTAATTAATTAATTAATTAATTAATTAATTAATTAAAAGTCTCCCTCCACCCCCTGGATTCCCATGAATGGGAGGAAGGGGTGAGGGATTATACCTTGCACGTGATGGTTGAATCAAGAGGTAAGGGGAAAGGAGATTCCACCAGACCTTTTTCCGTGGAAAAGATTGAGACTGGGTCGACGTGCAACAGCTTTTGGGAGTGGATTTTGACCTAAATCTTCACTGTTTTCACCATGAGGTAGGAAGGCTTTGAGTTTTATTCCATGGTCCCTGTTGATAATCTATTTTCATGTTTTAGATCCTTTTTATGACTTTTAAGGAGCCCATGGGGTTCAATCTATTCTTAATCAGGGTAAAACAAGGTTTCGGGAGGTTCATAGGGGTTATCCATTCAGAAACCCTGACTATAGGGTGTGTGGTTTTAAGAACAGACACCATGTTTTCCTCCCATTTGGGGAAGATGGAATTTTTTGAATTACACATCGTGTAGTGTTACATGTCCATGTGGCAGTATGTGGTCATGTAATTGGGGAAATAGAATTTTGGAACTATATTCCATGTACTTGTAGTACACATCATGTTGTGGGACATGGTCATATGGTAGGGTACATAGGAAGATAATAGGTTTTTTAGTACACACCATGTACTTGGGGTACATGTTGTGTACCACCTATTTGTTACCCTTTTGAGTGATTTGAGTGGTTTTTCCACCAAGATTCATAATTGGACACAAAAAGAGTCCATTTTGAGTGTTTTTTCATATAGAATGTGATGTTGGAGCCCTTACGGTGTTTTGAGGACTTCTAAGAGGTGGTTTGTGATGAGTGGGTTATGATAGAGATTCTTTCCTCTATAAAGTGAGTTATGATAGAGATTATTTCCTCTAGAAAGTGAGTTCAGATTTCTTCTGAGAGTGAGACATGGGATGAGACCCAGGTGTGGGTCATGGGAATGATTGGAGGACGTAGCATGAGTTCATCAAATACCTCGATTAGTGTTAGAATGGGATTTTCCCTGGTTAATGGTACTAAGTTGTGACTCGAGGTGGTGGATAGGTTGGTGTATAGGCTAACCTAGTGTGATTTGGAAAGGAATTGGTCCTGAGGCCATATCCCTTATGAGAATTTAATATCTATTAGATAGGATAGGTTGTGGGATTCTAGAGATTAAGTTGTGGGATGTGTGACCTTCTGATGTTCTAGTTATGTGTATAGTAATTCATACATTTTATTGAGTATAAAACCTATTTTCACTAGATACTTTTTTTTATGAATCAAATGATTTATTTCTGTGACTATGGATGAATTTTCACGAGTTTATAGTGAAATAACACATCGGGGATGAATCAGATAAAAACATAAATACACAATGTTTAATTTATAAGCACACATCGTGACTTTTTCAACATGCACTAATCATCCATCCTGAGTGCATTCCCAAGTCACAGACCATACCTTAAATTCCATGTAATTCATGGAACACACCATGTACTCCAATTCCAGAAATAGTTGGTAGCTAAAAGTGAGGATACACAACATGTATTTCGGCACCACATTTCATGTACTTTAACAAATTGATTGACAATGTGTGGAATTAAATAGGAGGAAAATTTTTCCACCTATCAGTGAAGAAAACTAAGAAAAGTCCAGTTTACCAGAGTACCATATAGTTTGATTTTCTATAAATATAGTGGAATCCCTCCAAATTCTAGGTTGGCTATTCAAGGGGGAGGTTTTTCTGCTCTTTTAACTCAATATTTCCCCAAATCCAATAGTATTTTTCACTTTTTATTCTTATTTTAGGGTAATTATTCTTTTTTCCCCTTTCCCTATCATATCCATGGTAGGGGTTTAATTTATACCTAACCCACACACCATGACCCAGGTCATAAGAGGGTAATTTATACATGTTGGGGTTGTAATATGACTATGAGTTCTTTATATTCGAATTTATGGTGTGTTCTACCTTATTATAATTTTTGTTTTATAATTCTTTTAAAGATTTTATTTCTAAAAACACTAGTTGGGACATGTTAACCCAGAATTAAACAACTAGGGAAAACTAAAGGAGTTGCAATAAATGAACCCATGACCATTGGGTGTTTCTATTAACACTTTCTTAATGGTATTTCTATAAAATGTTTTTTTAAGTAATCAATCAACAGACCAAGGAATTGGCCTTTGAAATATGAAATTATTTTTTTTCAAACCAAGAAAAAATAATTTAATTGAATCCTCATTGTAAACTATTTCATCGCTGATTTTTAATACTAAGGAATTATTTTTATAATTAACCCTAATCGAATTAAAACCCTGACACTTTTTTTTTATTTTATTCTTCCTTTTATGCTTTAAATTGTTTTCAAAAATTGCTTCATCTCTTTTGAATCTCCACCAATTTCATTTATCTAGATAATTGGATGATTCTCACTGACCGATTCATGTAATTTTTTCTCCATTTATCCCTATGGGGTTGACCCTAACTTCCACTAGTTTCCCAGCTAGTTGGTGTAAGGAACTAATTTATCATGTCCTATGATGGTCGTTCCAAATTATGGAATCATTATCAGGGATTAATCGTAAAGCAACAACATGAATCTTGATCTAGGGTTAGTTGATTCAGATTTTTCTTTTTCATTTCTTCTTTCTTTCTCAGGTACCTCAATCTCACATCTGAATGGATGTGTATTCTATTGGGCGTTGGTATGATTCACCTGGAGAGGATATTTATCCATATTATCTAGTGGTTTCATACTCTTATCCAGAATAATACTATCCATAAATGGATTATGGGTTGAAATACAAGGATCACCCATGTATATTGTACACCCCACCCTCTTCTTCTTTTCCAGATCTGTCCTTGGATAACACAAATAAATTATTATTAATGATGGAAACCTTTTATACCCACTATTTAAACTAAACTAAAAGGTTGGAACAACTTGGAAATGTGGTAAATCAACTTTTAGATATAATTAATTTTATGGATGATTCGGTTGGGTGTGAAGTCAGGGTTTTTTTTTATTTTTAGCAGAGGTAGTATGAAATGACAAAGACCCAAATTATTTCCAATTAAATGTTTCTAAAAATGATTTTTTAAATATTAAAATTGAAAATGGGCATAATTCATGTCATGTTAGTACTAAATTTGATAACCTCTTTATCTTTGATTCCTCAGTTGATCTATCACTGGCTTTGGAGGACTCTTTTGACTATTTTTAGGTTTTTAGCATTTTGGAGCAAGAACATAAAGAAGAGAAGGATGCATAAAACCACATCACCACATAATTCCACCTTTATCATTTGATGGACATGGAGTAAAAAAAATTAAGCCACAACACAAATCACGTGAAGCTCAAGGAATATTTTGGAAATATGAGGGTGTTAGACATATGTGGTGGTTCACATAGTGGAAGCCACATCCACCCTTAAACTATAGGCATCTACCCGCACTCAGGTTGATCCAAATATCTAAAACAAAGGAACTCTCTGGGAGGCATCCCATTCTCTCCTTATTTCTCTCTCTTTTATCTGCAATAAATACACATCATGTACTTATCCTTTACACGTCATGTAATATCCTTTTCATTTATCTTAAAACCATTATTTAAATGTGAATAAAATGGGACTACATGGAAGGTATTTACATAACACATGGTGTGTACTTTTTTTAGTGTACATTATAACAATACATTTCATATAATTAAATATTGATTTGTTAAAAAACAGGAATGAAGTCTGTGATGATGGAATGGTCACTACAATGTATCTGATCCATCATTGGTTTTAATCCATTTTTTCCTCCTTTGGTACATGATTCATTCTTTTAAACCCATGTTTTAATAAACATTGTGTGTGATATTTTAAAATATACTAAATATCATTTCAAAATAAAACAAAACTGATGGTGGATTTGAATTAGATGATAGGTTCATAACCCAGGTTCTAAAATACCTGGGTTTGAGTCCTTATAGCCAATTTAGTTCCATCCTTTTTTCACTGAAATAAAACTACATGACATGTATTACCATATATGAAATGTGTTGAATTTATATTATTTTCATAAATATTTTAAAAACTTATTTAAAATAATAATACATCTGAATATGGTTTTGGTTTGATTGGAAAAGTCATAACCCATGATCCAAAAGACCCAAGTTCAAATTTAACCAATCTCCCCACATTATCCAAAATTCAAAAAAAAACACGTTGTCTGTTATTTATCTAACCTTTATAGTGTTAGAAATATTAATAAAATTTCAAAAAGATAATAAAATTTTTGGTACTACAAAATTTTCTCCAGTGGTTGTGGACACTCACTTGGATCTAATTGATAGTTGGGTCTAATCTTTCCCCAAGCACAGGTACAAAAATTTCAAACACATGAAATATATCTTCTCATACACTATGTGTATAGATTTATTTTTCCTATATATTTTCTTATATTTATAATTATATATAATAATAAATAAATGTTTAATAATTATAATACTAACTGCATGATGTAAATGATTAAAATATAAAAAATAAATACATACATGGCATGTGGGTAAAAATATACGATGTGTAACTTATTTTTAAAAGTCGAGATCACTAACTTGGGCGGTACACATGTCGATCCCCCCCCCCCCCACGTGTCATGCCACAGAAACCCCCTATCAAAATCAGCTGATCCAGGGAGTTTTTTCTCCCCATATCATTGTCATTATATTCCTAGATAGAGGTAAGTACTACCTATACCTTCATTTCAATGTTTTTCATTTGTTATAGATTTAGGGATCTGCATGGCATTCAGATGAAACCCAGCAGATACATGGACATGAATGAAGAACACACATCGTGTCCACCTACTACACATCTACACTTTTTTATTGTATGAAATTTTAAAATACATGGCATGTGCATTCAATACACACCTTGGACATGTTCCTCTACCTGCCTCGATTGATCCATGTTACTAGCCAAAAACAGACAACATACCCATTTACACACACATGGTGTATTTTTTGGTACACTTAATGTACTTATGAATCTATAAAATACTGTGTCATGGTATACACATTTCCTAGATACCCATGTGAAAGCACATTGCTTGTGTGTTTGGTACATGTCGTGTACTGTTTTCTCTATCCTTTATAGAAGAGGGGTCATTTCAGAGCATACACATGACCTTACTTCCCATTTACACGCACACACATGATGTGTGTGTTTAGGAAACACCATGTACTTTATGATGGATGAAATAGGGATGTTTGGGCATGTATTACAGAGAATATAGTTTTATTCATTATCACACAACATGTCATGTACTCTAGAAATACACACCATGTACTTCTTACAAACCATTTTTCTTTATTTATTTTTTATTTATTTTTTTGTTTTCTTATTTTCCTTTTCCAGATCATGGATGAAGGTGATAAATCGAGTGGGAATTGGCCCATGATATATCCCAATGAGAATTAGTATACTCCATGATAAGTTTGTGTGGAGAAAATAGGAGGTCCTTATGAAATGGATTTTTCACTTTCACAGCTACCAGATTTGGTGGTAAATCTACCACCTCTGCCTCTAGTATCATCCTCTATAGCAACTCCCTAACTTGCGTCCATAGAGGCACCACCAACACCATCTTACATAGACTCAAAGTTTTTCATATTTTTGTTCCCATCACCACTAGATTCCACTTCAACAGATCCTTCCACATCATAATCAACACCCATGGCTGGATGACCACAACCTCACCCATGTATGATTTCTAAAAAATGCCACCCCATGAGTGACCAGATTCCATGAATCTCACAACATATGATCCAGATGAGCAGTTGGTTCCTCGAAATGAGTATCCTATAGAGTCTAGGACTCATGGAGGATATTGAGGAGTTTTTGGGGCACACTCATCTGATATCAGTTATCCATGTCACCACTCCTATGTTTAGAGATTTATTTTTGGAGTTCACTGTGACTTTTGAGTTTGATAGAGTGACCCACGAGGAGATATCGAGTGACACAAAGACCCAAGTCTTGTTCCATTTAGGAATTTGATTATTCTCAGCGAGTATGGAAGAGTTTGACCAAGGGTTCATATTCTACACACATCCATTAACCCCACCCCCTATTACCACCATTACCTGACCTGATAGATCTGACTTGCTCACAGTGTGGTGAGATCTTGTTGGAACCCATGTCCGGTATAATCCCACATTATATAATATAACACTGATCATCTCCCCTAACTTCCATTTCATCCACCACTATTTTAGTTCCATACTCTTTCCCTGCCATGAGGATGATGGAATTGTGTCTGGACGAGACATGGAGCTACTTACCTTTATCATCTGACATGACTACCTGTCCTCCTATACTTTTCCACCTCATAATTATTTTTGATGTTTATCATCCATTAGGGTAACCTGAATGGAAGTTTCTATGCCACTCAATTGGAACACTACTTGGGGGTTTTTGATCGCTCTCTCCCTCATGATCATTTAGGTTCTCCTTAGTGGATGAAATTTTCAATGCTTATTCACATGGGAGTGGTCCATAGGAAGGGGATAACCTATGTACTCATTTAAGATCTCCCAGCACCTTCCATGGAGAGAGAGGACCCACCTTCCCCTAAGGGTGCTTATTCTCTAATACCACCACCACCACCTCCTACTCTAATAGAAAACCCTTCCTCTTCATCCCTTTACACTTCTAATACTAACCCCTCATCTTCCACTATTCCACCTACTAACCCATCCACAACCCCACCTCTACCTAAACCCTCAAATGATCCCCGAGACACTTCACACTTCGACATCATAGATTGTTTTCTTGATTCCATGGATCAAATCATTTATTGGATGGAGAGAATATTGGGAATTATTCTAAAATATGTGGGTATTTCATTTCCACCAGCACCTTCTCCTCAACCCAACCCCCAACCAATAGCCCCAACCACCAACTATGTGATTCTGTATTTTGATGGTATGGGAACCACTTACACTATTGGGGGCCAATATTTTTATGTCAATCCCACATAGTAGGTTATAGGCCACATCACATCAGTATCTTCTCTAGCTACACCTACCTTACCAGATCCCCCAACATTAGATAGTTATCCTCCTGAGATCACTTCATGACTGTTTCTACTGCTCAGTTTATCATTTATATATATCTATTGGTGTTGGATTTTTGATGTGATGATTTGGGTGTATGTAGAGTAATTCTTCCATTACATTGACAGTCATAGGTACTTTGGAGCATTATGGGCATCTACTTTCAAATTATTTCCACTTTTTGAACTCACTATAAGGGGAGTATTATTTTTTAATTTATTTTCATTCTCTTTCCCTGGATTACTTCTTCCAATACTCCATTTGTGTGGTTAAGTCATGTTATTTTTCATCCTATTCTTATAATTAATGTTCCCCTTGGGGAACCAATGTGAAATTAAGTGTGGGGGAGAGTCTATTATCTACACTGGTCTTTGACCTTCTCAATAATCTAGGATAAATCATTAATTAGGCGATATATTTTAAAATGTGGAATTTTTTTTATTAATTATAATTATAAATATTAAATACATAGGTGGGAATTTTCAAAGTTACATGATTATTTTAATTTTTAAAGTATTTTAAAATGATTTTTGATATAGTTTTGATTTTTGACATTAATTCTTGGAACTTTTCATTTATAAGAATGATTATTTATATTAATATCATGACCTGATTGGCCTAATTGAACCAATTTTTATCCTCATTAGTGAGAGGTATTCTAAACCCTTGGTTATATTGTTTATTATACCCTTTTTAGAGTTATTCTCAGGATATACATAACTATTAGAACTTACAAGTTTTTCTTATCAATACATGAATATTTTGAATCCCATTAAAAAGAAAAAGGTGTGTGATTAATATTTTTTCCCCTTATGGATTTGAGACCCACCCTACATTCTATCTTTGTGAAACCCACATAAACCATGAATTGCCTTGATAGGAATCCACATCAGAATCCTACTCATCCTTCATATCCTAATTCTTTGATTATACTGCATGAATATTCATTTGATCTTTAAATAGGGATTTTGTAAATTAATGGTATATTTTGGTGAGATACCATTAAATCAAGTATGGGGGAGATTCTCCATTTTTCATCTAGGTGAAAGGGTTCAAAATCCACCATTCCTTGTGTTTCTAAGTGATATCTCTTAAAAAAATATTACATTTGAAAAATTGAAAAAATTGAAAAGTGGACCAAATCTATTCATTAAACAAATGTATGGTTTGTGAACCCATGTTGGAAAGGGAAGAGAATAGTTGTGTTAACCTTTGACATATTTTTAAAGGGATTTACTTTCATTGATATTTTTCATTGAATATCATACTTTACACTGAAAGAATTAAACCCCATTTTTCAGCCTCTGGGATTATTTTCACATCATTAAATACCTATCCTTAGCCTCAAAATCATTAAAAACTTATTAAAATACCTCATTATTTTTTTTAATTTAATTTATAATTGGGTATTTAGATTAATTTCAAGCTTATAGATAGAGTGCATATACTTGATATTGAGAATAACTATGATTTTATGATCTTGAGTGACGAGTGAACCATTTTTATGGTGAGATAAATCATCAAGTGGCATAAAAAATTGAAAAAATAATAATAAAATAGGATGAAATTATTTAATTGAATTATATATGAGGCATGATTAAAATATTTTTCAAATTTGGATATGTTTTGTGCTTTTTGAAATCCTCTACTATGCCTGTTATTTTTTATAATTGTAATTTATTGAATGATTTCCTTTTAGAGTGTGGATTCATTTAATTTGATGTTGAAATTTTTATTGAGGGAAATAAAATGACTAAGTGTTGGGGAGCTTAATGTGCCCAATATTTTCATACTAATTCATACATTTTATTGAGTATAAAACCCTTTTTCATCAAATACTTATTGTTTTATGGATCAAATGATTTATTCTAGTGATTATGGATGATTTTCTTAGTGTTTACCATAAAATTACACACCATCAATGAATCAATGTAAAAATCAGAAATATACAACATGTAATTTATAAGAACACAATGTGTACTTTTCCAACATACATGGCTCTTCAAACTCAAGTACAATCCCAAGTCACTGACCAGGCCTCACACACCATGTACTTCATGGAACACACCATGTACTTCTTATCCCAGAAGTGGTTGGTAGTTGAAAGCAAGGATACATTCCATGTATGTTTGTACCACACATTTTTTACTTTTATCAACTAACCATCGATGTGAAAAATTAAATGGATGACATGGTTGTCCACCTTCTAGTGGAGAAAATTGAGAAATGGTCGGTTGACTAGAGTACATGACATGTAATATCCCGTACATGTTTTATGGTTTAATTTTAAATAAATAGAGAGGAATCCCTCTGAATTCAGGTTTTTCTAATCAAGTAGAAGGTGTTTCTGCTCTTCTGACTTGATCTTTCCCCAAATATAGTAGGATTTTTCACTTTGTTTTCTTCATGTTTTAGTGTAATTCTTCTCTTATCACCTTTCCCTCTTAAATCCATGGTAGGGGTTGAATTTATACTCAACTAACACATTGTGAACATGGTCATAAAAGTGTAATTTCTACATGTTGGGTTTGTAATAAGACTATGGGTGTGTTATAATCAAATTTATGGTGTGTTCTATCTTATTGTGATTTTTATTTTATAATTATTTTAACGATTTGATTTCAAATTTTACCAATTGTGTCATATAAGACTATTAATTACACAATTGGGGGAAACTAACGGAGTTACAATAGGTGAAACCATGACCATTGGGTGATCATATTGCCACTATTTTAGGGGTATTACTTTAAAACATTTTTTTAAGTAATCAATCACTATACCAATATATTTAACTTTGAAATACGCATTTATTTATTATCATACCAAGAAATAATAAATTAATTAAATCCCCATGGTAAAATATTTCATCAATTATTTTTAATACTAAGGAATTATTTTTAAAATGTACCCTAAATGAGTTTCAACCCCTACACATTTGTTTCTAGTTTTCTTCATGCATTTATACTTCTATTTTTTTCTCAAATTGTTTCATCTATTTCACCACTCCACAAATTTCATTTGTCTGGATAATCATATTATTCTTTACAACTAACACATGTGATTAACTCTCCCTTTCTTTCTATGGGATCGAGCCCAACTTCTACTAGATTCCCAGTTAGTTGGTTTACGGAGAAATAATTTGGTGTGTCTTGTGATGGGAATTCCACCTCTAAGATATGGGTTTTGGCCCATGATTTTGGTTGTTAACAAGGATTGGAAAAGGGATACCTTCATTTATCTCTTAACCCATAGGGCCAATTGGATGCCTAATTGATAGACTGTCCCAAGATCGAGTATGTGTTTTTGGGTATTATTGGTTATGGGTATTCACTTGGGACCTAAATTGATGCATGAGTCCATGGGACTAAGATATTGATGATGTACATGGGAATTTTCCCATCCCTTGATATGTTTTCATTTGTTTATGATGAGGCTCAGTTCACACCCATGAGGCTATTGTGATATGGTTGGGTTTCCATGTTTTGGAACCTGATTTAAATGTTATAGGCTACCATGGTTGTGAGATATTTGGCCATGAAGGTCCACATGTATGGTTCTGAATTTTCAGACATGATATTCCATATCTATGACTGGGAATGTTGGATAGGATGCTCTGTATCGATGTTGATGGTTTGTTTATGGTTTGGGTACTACCTTCCAACGGCCCGATGGCCTTCAATTTTTTTATAATATGATAAAGCCCCCCTTTAAGGGAATAAGGGGGAAACCCAAAAAGACTTCATGGACATAGGAAAAATCACAATCAAAGGAAAAAAGAGTAAAACCAGAATGAAAAAGTAAGGGATGATGAGTAAAGTTGTGTGGTTTTTTTGGGGGAACCTTGGATATGGATCTCGTATGTTATTTGGGATGCATGGTCCTTAATACGTGCTCAGTGAAAAATGAAACTAGATGAATAAATTATGTTCGATCAAGGACAAAAATTTAATGAATCAACACTAGTTTTATTTATCTTTATTTGAGTTATGTTTTAGCTAGGATGAGAATATGGAAGAAAATCATAGGTTCACCATTGGCAGTGACCTACTGAGATTTAATTCTCACCCCCTGTATGTGAACCTCAATGTGCATGTAGACCTTATGTCTAATTTTAGGTTTATCATGGATGCATGATAGATAGGGTGATGGCCCAGATTTTCATAATTGAGTAGGTTTCACATGTGTAGTTTGATTATCAGGCTAGAGAAGCTTAATATGGTATGGGAGATCAGGTATGTGTCATGGATCGAAGTTGGAAGTAGATCCCAATGTATTTTTTTAGTTGTTCATTCTGTATCTATGATCGGCCCAGACAGTGATTGATGTTTTATATATGGTATGGCTATTCAGACCTTAAATTTATTTCATTTTGTTACAACATGATTTTTTTAAGTTTATTTATTCTTTATGTGTACTCTAATGTGTATGATGTTTGCTTATTTAATTCTGGTTGTGCATTCAAATATCGGGTTATAGTATCCTCATAGTTCCACCTTAGACCCCAAATACTAGTTGATAGCCTATGGAATATGAGGAGGAGCGCTTGAGGTTTTTGGTGAATTGCTCAGGGCATTGGTTGGTGGCATCCAAGCTGATACATTACACATTCTATGGTTTCAAGTTCTTGGCTTGAGAAAATATTGCATCTTGGATTATTTGTCTACCTCGATAAAACTCAGATGGTGTACTTATTAAAATCCTCAAATCTAATGTCCCCCTATTTAAACATTCTTGAACTCAAATATGGTTTGTAAATTAATTTATCATCATGATTAAAGTCGTGTTTTTCTTCTTCAACCCCGTTCGGTGATGATTCTTATTCCCTTGGTTCTGAGCTTTGAAAAAGATAGTGTTGACTTCAACCTCAGTTCATGTTCTCTAGTAATCCATGACGATGGTTCTTCTTCCCTATTCAATCCAATTTATTTAATTTTTCCAATATATAATATTCATTCATCTCGAGATCCTTCAGAACTCAGATCGAATGGCTTCAATGTCATTTCCATGAATTCGGTATTCAATACACAAATGGTTCAACAATGGCTCATCGACAAAAATTCGAGCATTTTTTTCCTCCAACATCGTTTCTAAATTAATATCCTTCCATCCATCTCAGAATGAAATTCATTTTAAAGGGTGTGGCTTGGTTGGATTCAGTGACTCACATCAGAAATTCCTTGTTGATCGATTCTAGATCAGTTTTATTTTGGTAGATCTTATGCCAGTGCAACTTAGTTTAAAACCCAAAGCATTGCATAGGCATAGTTGATCCAGTTTCAAGTGTATTCAATTGGTTTCTCCCCCATGGTTGATCATTCAATTTGTCAAATTTCCCAGTCATGAAAGCTTTATGTGGTCACTTTTTAGTAAGGGCAAGGTCAATTAAAATTAAACATGCATGGTCAATAGTTAATTCTTACAGTTGATCCCAAACTTTGTAAAATTTTCAAGGGAATGTCTTCATGTAGTAGATTGGGTAAAGGTACAACAACTTCAATCCTTTTCCAAAATTCATCATTGGGTATGGTCATTTTCCTAGAATAAGGCATGGTTGATCCAATACTTTGTCAAAATTTGTACCCACAGATCGACCGAACATGAAAAATACACATATTAAATAAATAAAATTTTAAACATTTAAAATTATGTAATTAATACAAAATTTTACTACTTAAATTAAATCTCAAATTGAAATTTAAAATTAAATTAAAAAATTAAATTAAAAAAATTAAAAAAAAATAAATTAAAATTTTATTCAATAATGAATTGATTGATTAATCATTAGAAACAAGTAATGATAAAAATTAATATAGAATAAAATTTTCAATTAATGTTAAAAATTATTTAATCATTAAATATGCGAGATCAAAAATAAAAATAAACTTTTATAAACTAATTAATTGAAAATAAAAATAAGAAAAGAAAAATTAAATTTTCAGAACACAAAAATAAACAATGAAATTAAAAATTAATATTCTAAAAGAAACATAAAAATTAAATAATAAACTCATAGTTTGGCACATATTATAATTTAAACATAAAAACATAGATCAAATATAAAATTCATCAATTTAACATTTTAATCAAAAAGTAACCCACAACACAAAAAATAACCAATAAAGGAACATAAAAAACGCAATTTAAACTACAAAAATGATGTGGAAAAAGATATGAATTAAAGGAAACATCAAATGGTTATGTAATTAATGGATATATGTTCTATATAAAGGAACATGATGAATGTAATACCATGTAAAATAGTGAAGTTACTCTTATGGAAAAAGCAATGCATGTATCTAGTACCAAGAACATAAATCCAATTTATACGAATATTTAATACTTTGGAATCATTGAAAAAATGTGAGAGTTGGATTAAAAAACATTCCAAGTGATGATTTTTTAGTTAAAGTGGGTTGATAATAGGAGTGTTGTTAAAATTGATGATTTGTGATTTCTGAAAGTGGATTTCAGTAAGGAAGGGTACAAGGAAGAACCATTCATAATGTAATCACAGGAAGTACAAGTATTTTATGTCCTGGATCTTGAAAATATAAAGTGTCTAATTGATCTATTATTTACTAAAACCACTCTAGGGTCGGATATCAATTCAAAGGAGTATGACCCTTTTATTGAGACATCATAATCAATTTGTAGTGGTCCCAATGTGGATAGGGCCTTTTATATCATAGGAGACCACAATTAGGGGATTTAGATACTCAATAGAAGGATCAAATCCCTTCAAAATTTAAAGAAAATAATGAAGTTCAATAAATAGTTTAAAAAAAGTAATATACATTTTGTTACCTTATAGTATCATGTGTTCACTACTACATTTATGTAATCTAAATTAAATGTTCATCCACTTCTATAGATAATGGATTCTCCACATACCAATGCTCCTAATATTGAGGAACAACGAGTTTCTCAACATATTAATGCTTCCAATCTAGAGGAACAATTGGTTTCTCCATGTACCAATGCGACCAATCCCAAGGAACAATATATTATCAATGTTGAAACCAAGGTAATTGAAGAAGGTGAATAACCTATGTCGGATAAAAAATAAGAGTCTTTGTGTGATGGTCTTAACAAAAATTAATAAGGAAAGAATGAGAGGTATATAATTTTAGGTTGGATAAAATGCACTCGGTCAATCTATTAACCCCAACAAGTCCATTTTAATTAGTTTCATTGGGGTCACCACTCAAAAGTGTTAGTTCTAGACATAGTGGAAGAACCTTTGGTGGGTTTTAAATTAAAATTTTATTTAATTTATAGTTTCTTGAAACCCTAATAGAGGGTCTTGCATGTTAAATTTATAATTATTTTATTTAGATCGAAATAATAAATTACCTAATCAAGGATCTTTATTCTAATATGGCGTTTATTATATATAATCCCCTCTTATATTACCTTCATTTTGTGAGGAGAATTCAAGGGTAGAATCCTTATATAATTTATTCACGTGTGCTCCTTTGATCTTTGAGCAATGTTAATTGATTTTTGGGTGCTAACGTGGAAAATCCACCATATTTCATTATTCATCTTGATCACTCCAAGATCCTTTGGAATTAAATGATTTCTTCTCATTCTTGAGAGGAAGATAAAAGAAGTTATAGAGAGAGAGAGAGATAATTCTATTGTGTGTAATGATTCTCAATTCTCAATTTTCAACCAACCCTACACAATAGACATAACCATCTATTTATAGAGCTAGATTTTCAGTTAAAATGTTATTTAATTGCATTTCATCCATTAAATAATATAATAATATTTATTAAACCCCGTGCCAAAATAATAATATTATTATTACTATTCTATGGAACATGTGCTAACTTGAGAAATAAAAAATATTATTTAACTGACTTGTAAATTAATATTTTTCACTGGATGCGGTCTTGGTCCATTAAAACTCCACAGCATTTATTGAATACTCAAATTAACACTTTATTCATAAATAAAAAATTTATCCACAAACCAGTGAACAGTTATTTTTTAAATATTTAATAAAATAAATAAGTATATTTTATTCAGAATCCAATTAATAAATATTTATTTAATTTATGCATTTGATAAAACTTGAATAAATATATTCCTCAGTCTTTAGAATAATATCTATTTCATTAATTAAATTTAAATAGAATTTAATCAAGATTAATTGAAACACTTAGTTTGTGACACTCTAGGATTCTTTCTCATTGGAATTGGGCAGGATCACCTAAATTCCAATATTACTATCTAGAAATGGGTTAAGGGACCAAAGAGAAATAACTTAATATCACAATGACAACAACCAAATACAAATGATTAATGTGTAATATAATCCCTTGGTCTTAATATCACATTAAGAAGGTTTCACATCTGTGTCATCAACCTATGTGCTTGATACGTCTGTCTTTGACTGTCTAAAATAAACATGTTGTTACACCGTGGTCATGAAATTTAATGTAATGGTTCTATTCTAGGGGATGAGATATAAACTTTCATAAAGATATAAGGGGAAAATCCTTCCACAAGTTATTTATTAATTACACATCACCAGTGACACACCCAACATATCTAACTTCGCCAAGAATTATCATCATCATTGTATATGAAATAAAACTAATTGTGTGAGTCATGAAATGCATTAATAATAATCTAAAATTATAAGGACCATTACACACACTCATATATAGGAATATCTGATAACACCAAAACATGTGGAATTCCTACTAGCATGTCTGTTCTCATAATCAATCATCTTGGAGATTACTAAGTGAGATCTTCATGAGAAGAATCCTCATCCACTTATGAGTACTTGCACCTTAATTTCTATATAGTGTGTGTTCCCTATCATAGTGTGTTATCTAACCGTAGAACTATATTTAAGGATATATTTGAAATTTAAATATTCTCATTATATTGGGGAACTGTTATGACCTTATCAATGTGAAAAATACTATAGTAAATTATTACATTAATTTCATGAAGAACAATAAACAATATGTAACAAGATATTTTATTAATATTAAAATCATCAAATATTTATGTAATCAAAGTACAAATAGTTTTTTCCTAGAACAAAAACTATAACAAACTCCCACTTGGACTAGAGTCAACTACCTAAAACTTTCAATCCTCTTGAACTCAAATGATAATTATATTTATGTTGAGTCAAGGATTTAGTCAAGGGGTCTTCCACCTTGTCTTCTAGGGAAATACTACTCACTGCAACATCACTACTCTGAGAAAATTCCCTCAAGAGATAATACTTCTAAAGTATATTCTTCATCTGCTGACGTGATCTTGTCTCCTTAGCAAGGTCTACTGCTATAGTATTATCACAATAGAGTGTGATAGGATATTTACTACTATGTACTATTTCAAGATATTAGATGAAGTTTTGTATCCAAATTACTTCTTTAGTTGCCTAAAAATCCACAATATACTCATATTCGTTTATAAATCTATGACCATATCCTTCTTTAATCTCTTCCAGCTCACATCACCTCCATTCAAAGTGAAGATATATATAATTTTTTTTATTTTATATCATCGTGATCTATTTAGAATCTAGCATCTGCATATCCCCTAATGACTAGATCCTCTTATCCTTTATAGACTTTGAACATATCCTTAGTATGCCTTAGGTGCTTAAGGATAGTCTTGACTACTATCCAATAGTGGTCACCTGGGTATGCTTAATATATTCCTACCACACTTAATTCATAAGTGACATCTAGACTACTATATAACATAACATACATAACTAAACCAATTGCAGATGCATATGGAATCCATTACATTCTTCGTGTTTCCTCATGTGTTTTAGGACACATTTTCCTATAAATATGAATTCCATGTGATACTGGAAATAACCCCCTCTTGGATTGTTCTATATTGAACCTCTTTAGTATATTATCAATATATATACTCTGACTTAGACTGAGCAACCTCTTGGATCTATCACAATGGATCTTGATCCCAAGAATATATATCGTCTTTCATAATTCATTCATGGAGAATCATTTATTCAACCATGCCTTAATTGATTGTAAGACTAGTATCTCATTTATAATAAATAATATTTCATCAAAATATACTATTATGAAAATGATATCACTCCCACTAAACCTCTTATATACACAAGGCTCTCATTTTTTCTTTATGAAACCAAATTCCATTATAGCTTTATCAAATTTAAGGTTCCATGACCTAGATTCTTTCTTTAATCCATAAATATATTTTTAAAATTTTCATATTTTGTTGGCATCTGTTGGAGTCACAAAATCTTTGGGTTGTGTCATATAGATGTTTTCCTGAAGTTTCTTATTAAGGAAGGCTATTTTGAAATCTGTTTTCTAAATATCATAGTCATGGAATGCGGTAATAACGAATATAATTATGATGGATTTCAACATTGAAACTGGTGAAAAGTTTTTGTTGTATTCAATTCCTTGACTTTTTTAAACCCTTTTGTAACCAGTAATTCTTTATAGGTACTAAATTGTCCTTACATGTCTAGTTTCTTCTTAAATACCCATTTACATCCAATAGGATTTCAATCCACTAGAGGATCTACAAAAATATAGACTTGGTTTTGGTATATGGAATCCATTTTTAGATTTCATGGATTATTTCCACTTGGAAACATTTATGGAACTTATTGCTTCCTTTTAGGTTATAGGATCATTTTTATCAACTAATAATGATTCACCATCCTTGGTGACTATAAAACCATATAATTCTAGTTCTTTAACCTCTATTTTACTTCTATGTAGTATTTGTGTCTTGGTAACATCTTCTTACACATGGATTTGTGGAATTTTTTCATTTACCAACTATTGTGTATCTTAAGCCTAGACTTCATCGAAGTCTATCTCATTCCCACTATCTATTTTAGAGATGTGATCCATATCAATAAATATAGGGAATATATCTTCCATAACCTTTTTATCTAAAGGATCATATAGGTAATAACCTATTATTTCCTTGTGATATCCTATAAAGATACACTTAGTGACTCATGGTGAAAGTTTGTTGCTAGAAATAGCCTTAAAAATTTATTCAGATCGCCATACTCATACATAAGACAACACAGGTTTATTTACATGCCAAAGTTCATATAGAATACCATTTTATTATTTATTAGTCACTCATTTAATAATGTATTTTGTTGTTTTTAATGTGTATCCCCAAAAGTATAATGGAAGACTCACATGACTCATCATTGATATGACTATGTCTAATAGGGTGCAATTCCTCCTTTCAATTATAACATTCCACTAATGTGTATAAGAAGGAGTGAGTTGGGATATAATATCATACTCCCATAAATAATCAATGAATACTTGATTAATATATTCTCCACCATGGTCAGAGTAAAGTTTATTTATATTTTTACCAAGATGGCTCTCAACTTCATTCTTGTATTCCTTTAATTTATCAAAAGAAACTGACTTATACCTCATCATGTATACATATCTATATCTACTAAAATCATCAGTAAAAGTTATAAAGTATGCGTGCACACCCCTTGATTAAATAGTAAATGGTCAAAACACATCAGTATAAACTAATTTAAGAAGCTCTTTGTCCCTTTCACATTTTCCTCTAAATGGGGATTTGTTCATTTTTTCTTATAAACATGTGTGACATACACCAAGTGGTTTTAGTTCAAAAGAATCTAAATATCCATACTTTTTTAATTTAGTCAAATATTTTTCATTTACATGACCTATCTAGTGATTACATATTTGGGAGTGGTATGAGTCATGTGAAGTAGTTTCTTTATCTATCATCATTACTTGGTTCATGTAATCCAACACATAAAGTTCATTATTTAAATTTTCTTTACTGTAACAACTTCTATCCATATAAAAGAAGAAAATTTTAATTCTAAAATTGAAAATAGATACATATATATCAAGTATAGATAAATAAATAATGTTTCTTAATGGATGGAACATAATAATAACCTTTTAAAACCAAGATCATTCTGGTTGGAAATGTGATGTGGAAGTCACTAATAGCTACAACAAAAATTTTAGCTCCATTAGATGATCGTAGATCTACCTACCCTTGATCAATTTTCTAAATCTACTTGGTTACTATATTTGAATAAATATTTGAGAACCACAAGCTATATCTAATAACCAATTTGTAGAAATAGATAAATAGCACTCAACAACAAACACACCTAAATCTTCCCCTTGCTTCTTTAGCTGGGTACATTTTTTCTAGTGACCCTTCTTGATACATGGGAAATAGACAGTGCCCTACTCCATTTCTTGTCCCTTAATCTTTCTATCATTGGAAGGTCATAAATAAGATTTTGGATTAAATCTATTCGATTTCCCTTTCTATTTGTTCACTATAAGGACTAAAGGATTTTCACACTTCATCTCCTTATCTACTTGGTAAAGAAGAGTGAGTAGGTCTGGAAGAGACTTCTCAATGTTGTTTATATTAAAATCAACAAAAATTTCGAGAATCTCTAAGGGAGTGATTAAAGAATGAGATCATTGCATAGTTATTCAGGGATTTTAAACCCTATAACTTCTAGGTGCTCTATGTGTCCAATGATCTTAACTAGATGAGGCCCAACTAGTGCACCTTTCACAAGATTACTCTAAAAGAGTGATTTGGAAATCTCAAATTATTCCTGTATTTCTCTCTCAAGATATAAACCATGGAGATGCTCAAGCATTCTATAAGAATCCATGTTTTTGTGAGGCTTCATGAGTTTACATGATATGTATTATAGCACCAATCATTGAAATTATACTGCATTGTTCATATTTTTTTCATATACAAGGAACTCTTCATCACTCACCTCCTTGGTAGGTAGACCAGGCATTGAGGATTATAGCAATTAAGTTTTTTATTCATGGCACAACCCAAGCCAAAGGCATATGAACCACTCCTAGAAGTAATTTGTAGTGATGATATGGTCTTTATACAATATTGATCATAGGGATAATGTGAATGATGATCTTTTAATTTTTTCTAAAATTTAAAAGATCAGATTATTAGTATTTTCTTCATTATAATTTCTGTGATAATTAATAAAAATTTATTTTTATTATGTCTCCTGCTATTTTATCAAGTCCCAATAGCCATAACTACTGAACTATGAATATTTAGTAGCTTTTACATTCTAGTGTTAAGGATATATATTTCCTTTATTATAATCTATACAGAATCCATGAAAATTATTAAAAGGTATTTAGGTAGACGGTATTTCTAACTGTAACACACCGATACCATTTACCCAGAGTTGGTGCATTATTACATAACATTTTCATGATCACAAGGGATCAAATCTTGAAAGACCGATCATTTTAGTAGCCTTGAAAGTACAAGATACATTCATAAGTTTTTACATTACATTATAAAATGAAAAACAACAACAACATTGTCTCGATTGACCACATTTATATCCCTTAGACTATCTCTATGGGTCAGTCATAATATACTTCTTCGCATCCTGGGAAAAATAAAACATTGAAAGGGGTTATCTCAGATGCTTATTAAGGATAACAATATAGCGGAAACTTTCATAAATAAACATAAAAATTTAATGCAATGTATAAGACTAAAACATAACCCTTTTAAACTTAAACTTCAACATAATATAGTAAATATAAATAAAATAATGCCATTATTTGTTCACATGGATATTCTTCTGATTGAATAATCACATGCAATATCAATAGCCAATTTCATAATGATGGAATGCAAAATGCCAGACTTCATAACCACATAGTCAAGGCCTTGTTCCAAGACTACAAATAAGATTTTGTCAAGGCCTTATTCCAAGACACTAGTTAGTCTCATGAGACCTACCAATGCATCGAGGAACTATAGCAGGTTCCACCCATCACTTACTAAGTCCAATGCATTCCTCATATGAAAAGGTTTAAACACAATATAAATATTCGTATTAAAACAAGCATACGAAATGTCAATAATTTATACATAAACCATGAATGATATAAAAATAACACATCCACAGTAAAATATACCACAAAACCTTCAATACAATATAGAATATTTGTATCATAATAAATCAACTTCAAACAAGTTTAATATCCATCAAGGATGTTGACATAGATGAAATAAAAAAAATTTGAGAGAAATATATCTTTCTATTTTGAAATCATTTATAAGTCATTTAATTATAAAAGAAAACATTTATTTTGAAAATATTATTATAATATTGTAATATAAGCTTCTAATTTTTTATAATGGAGGAAAATAGTTTCACCCTCCGTATAAGTTAAAAAAACATTCTTTCCTTAATTTTATTGAAAAAGTCGTAAAGGACCTTGTTTTGAAAATGACGAAAAGATTCATTTATAAACATTGGATAAAAAGTAAAACAAGGGTATAAATGGCATTAAAACACAGTCTAGGAAATAGTAAAAATGTTTTGAAATATATTTTTAATAAACACAGATGTAGATGATAAAGAGGTCCCAGTAGATACTCACATATAAACAACCTCGAATAATGAAGAGATTGTGGAATTAACCCTTACTTTGTACTTTTCCTTAGTCGATGGTAGGTTAAACTCCTGTATAATAGTTAAAACATTGTTATTAAATTATACAAGAACTATATATATAAATATGATATCATATATGATCCTCTAATATTTTTTTGTTAATAATATTTCAGTAGTATCATCATTTCGGGTGTTAACTTATTCATTTTCATTTATATGATTGGTTACGTAAGCCATGTTTTTTAGGGATAGGATGTATCTGATTAATATAAATAATGATATTATGTTCATAAAAATTATTTTTAATCATAAAATGAAAATTATTCTTGAATGATTACGATGGGGAATGAATCTCATCGCATTCGTGGAGACGGTAATTCGTACGTACGCACGAGAGACAATATCATTATACTGATGGTGAAATCGTATGTAATTGGATGGTATATCATATATAAAGAATCATTAAAATTTTATATTTATTATTTACATTAGTTATACTCATTATTATACCCATCCAAATAATGAAGTGTTTGAATAACAAACTACACCACGACGTGGAGACGGTAAGCCGTACGTACGCACGTATGGTGACTTTGTCATTTATAGGATGGATAGAATAACGAATATGGTTGTAACATATTTATAATAACATCACAATATGTAGAATGTAATGGAGTTATTATTTTGGTATGGAAACAACAAAGAAATGATAAGTGGAAGAAGAAAATATCTTGAAAGAGGGTGGTGAAATTATTACCTCTTCTTCGGGTTTTTCCTTTTAAGTTGATCAAAAGGGCTTCTTAGGTTGGATTTATGATCAAAGTAAGGACTCTAGGTTAAATTGAGGGAATTTTGGAAGGTATTTGGGAAAGATTTGGCCGATAAAAATGTCTTTGGAGGTGTGAAATTAAGATAAGGGGAAGTACCCTTTTATAAGAGAGGTGAGGGTCACTTTAGGAAAAGCTTGAAATATTATTTTATAACAGAATCATTTTCGGTTTCTAATGGCTCCAAAATGATTTATTTCTAGGATAAGGTGTGGATGGGTCGAAAACCTCTCAACCAATAGGGTTTAGACAGGTTTAGATCACCATATTAACCTAATCTATTAGATTCAACTCTTAGTTAAATAGTTTGACATTTACCATGTCTCTTTGTATTTTTATATTATATGGTTAATAAACTTACTATAAACTGTCAAAAGAACCCAAAGTGGTTAATTATTATTATATATAACCTTATATAAATATTTTGGCCGAACATTATATTTTTTGGAATATTATATCAATTAATAATATAGTATTTGTTTTAAAAACTCAATTATGTCAATTTTGACACTATTTAGTATTTGATTTTTTTTGAAAGCCATAAAAGCTTTATCACTTAAAATAACATTTATTTAATCAACCCTAACATGTCATATTAACCTAGAAAATTAGTGAAATTCATCAGAATCCTCAATTTACATTTATTTGGATATTTATAATATCAATTATTTTAATATTTCATTAATAAGGTAATTACTGCATCATCATTCTGTAGTAAATAAATTAAATTATTTAGTGTCTAAAAATTATAAATAAAATACCATTATGTAGGAAATATTTTTATATTTATAATGAATATTTATAGTTGAATTTATATTGTGTATAATCCTATATTAAAAATGGTTTAGTTATTAAACTTTGAATTTAAATATTTTAACTCTTCTTTAAATAAAATAATAATAAATGTCCTAATCTAATCCAAGTGGACCAAGAGGATCATATTTTATTCCTAAGGTTTTTTTGGTTGAATTACATCTATACAATAGAATTAATACATGTGTTAGGGTAATTATAATGTCATTTTTACTTTTAATTACCCTATTTACTTTTAACTATGGTAAATAAAAGTCAACAATTACTATTCACCAATAATTATTTTTATCTTATTGAAACACATTTTACTTAATGATGTAAACCGTGTCTCTGGGAGTTTTGAAATTCAACTCACAGAAGCTGTAAAATTAATTTTTATGCAAATTTGGAAATGCTACTTGAAGGTGGGTAAAAGATGGTAAAAAGTTCAATAAAATTATATATATATAAACTGATTATAAAATGAGTCCAATTAATTACATTGAACATATATAGTTATTATGTATATATTTTAACCTGAAATAAATTAAAATAAAATAACTAATTACTTAAATAAAAAGTCATTTTTAAACAATAACGCGGTGTTTTTCATTATTCATCAAAAATTGAAAGTTTTCAGAAAAATACCAAAAAATCACCCTAAGCTAATTTCGATATTCCGAATTCAAAAATCAAGTCCATATTGAAAAATAAAATTTATAAAATTTCAAAAAGTGGGTATTACTATTCATAACAGCTAGTTTGATTGGTCGTGGTGTGTTAAAACTCCAAGTTGCGTAAAAAATAAGCTACTGCATTATTCAAAGGGAAATGTACTATGGAAGCTTGGGGTGTTACATTATCCCCTCCTTAAAATAATTTCATCCTAGAAATTTTGAGAATATTACTGCATAAAAAGATTCGGATGGTTCTTCCTCATAAGTTTCTCATGTTCCCAAGTTGCCTCTTCCATCTTATGATTTCTCCATAGAACTTTCACTAGATGAGTCGTCCGGTTTCTCGAAACTTGTTCTCTAGTATCAAGAATTATGACAGGCTCTTCAAAATAAGACAGATCGGGTTCTAGTTCTAATTCTTCATAGGTGAGTACATGCATTGGGTCATACATGTATTTTCTCAATAGTGATACGTGGAAGACATCGTGAACTTTGGAGAGACGTGGAGGAATTTCCAATCGATAAGCTATAACTCCAATTTGTTCTAGAATTTTGAAAGGTCTGATGTACCTTGGACTCAATTTACCCTTCTTACTGAAATGTATAACACCCTTCCATGGTGATACCGTCAAGAAAACATGGTCTCCTACTTGAAATTCCAAATCCTTCCTTCAGTTATCAGCATAGCTCTTTTGCCTAATTTGGGCTGCTTTGATATGGGTTTGGATAATCTTCACCTTTTCCATTGTTTCCTAAACAAGTTTTGGTCCTACGAGTTTTCTTTCACCAACATCATCCCAACAAGTTGGTGTGCGACATCTCTTTCCATATAACGCTTCATATGGTGCCATCTGAATACTTGAATGGAATCTATTGTTATAGTAAAATTCTACTAGAGGTAAATATTGATCCCACATACCTTGAAAGTAAAGTGAACAAGATCTCAACATGTCTTCTAAGCTTTTAATAGTCCATTCTGATTGTCAATCGGTTTGAGGGTGTTAGGCAGTGCTAAAACGAATTTCAGTATCCAGGTCCTTCTGAAGACTTTTCCAGAATCTTGATGTAAAACGGGGATCGTGATCAGAAACAATTGATAGGGGTACACCATGGAGTCTTACAACTTCGTTAATATATAGTCTTGCTAGACGTTCAAGTGGTAAATATTCACTTATAGTAAGAAAATATGTTGACTTGGTAAGACGGTCAGCAATGGCCCATATTGCATCATTCCTTCTAGGAGTCTTTGGAAGCCCCATGACAATGGCCATTGTTATAAAGACCCTGAAATTTCAAAGAATTTTTTTTCTTAATTTCTTTGGAATTTTATGAGTATGCAGTTTCTGACAGCACCTGATTTCGAGGCCCAGTGTGCCCGGAATAATTTTCTGAAGTTTTGTTAATCTTAAATTAACGCGCGTAAGCAGTTTTACTGAAAAAGTGGAATAACAATTAAACGATTACTCAGATCAGAAATCTGAGGGCACCATTGCGCTCAGGATGGTGGGTTTACCCTAGGCGTGACTTAAGTTTAGTTAGCGCGGGCCTCCTGTGAGAAATTCGAAAAATGGCATAACCATAAATAAAATAATTAAATAAATTATTTTATTTTTCAAATGCTTATAACTCACAAATGGTAGCTCGGATTAAAAATCCTAGACCACCGATGAACTCGTGAGGGCATGGTTTATTTAAGAAGATACTAACATTGGCTGGCGTGGGCCACCAGAAAAAGTTAGTTTTTGGCCGCAAATAAAATAATTAAATGACAATTATTTTCTTGTAAAATTCATAACTTTTAAACAGTAACTCGGATTGAAAATCCGAGAGTACCGTTGGGTTCTTTGGGGCGTGTTTTACTTAGGCAGAGCCTAACCTCGACTGGTGCGGGTCAAGGGTGACTGATAATAATTTTCCAAACTTTCTTTTCGGGTAAGTTCAGTAAACGTACGTTCGGAATTTTATAACTTTTGAACTGGTGCTCGGAATTGAAATCCGAGGACACTGATGAACTCGCAGTGCCGGTATTCGCTTAAGGGGACCTTTACCGCTGTTGCGTTTTATGCGGGCTAAAATTTAATTTTTGGAGATTTGTAAAAAAAAATGGTTGTGCACCATTTTATTTATTTGGGTTGTTATATCCTCTAAGAGGAAGTTAGGGGTGGGGCCCACACCCCACATAACCTCCCATGAGAGGATATTTTTGAGGTAGGGCCCACATGAGGCCTAACCCTCCACCTCCCTTAAACCTCCCTTTAACACTCCCTTGCATTTAAATGTGCCAACTCCCCCCTAATTAAGAGACCTCTTCACATTCTCCACTCCCATTAATTATGACAACACTTTATTTAATTAAAGTGGTTTGAATTTTGAATTTCATGGTTTAATAAAATAACAGCCATAGTCTATTATTTTAGTTTGGGACTTTCATTGTGTTAAGAAGAGTTGGGAGAGAGCTCTTGAGAAGGAGAGAAAAGTGTTCCTCTCTTCAACGAAGAACGACTTTCTACCTTGACGAAGAACGCTCTGCGATTCGAAGAACGTGAAGTCGCCAACGCTGATTCCTCCTTGGATGCACCCCGACGTCCACGGAATTGACGTCCGATCTCCGCGACGCCCGTCGTGCGACGACAATTATCGAGGTAGGGGAATATTGTTTGTTTTAAATTTAAGTGGTTTTATCTCACGAGCATGAGCATTTATTTATATGATGTTTGTATAATTCATTCTTGAATAAATTATACCCTTGTCGTAGTTGAAAGCAAGTGTTTGATTATTGCCAATTGATAACGCCTAACGCGGAGAGCGCGGGCCGAACAAACACAGCCCGACGACCCTCCGCTGGTTATTCGTTTGTGCGTGGAGTCGGGGCGGCCGATACAAGGGCGAGGCCGGGATAACGACACGAGTATCACATCGTAGGTAGGCGGCCGGTATGGTGGTCCAACGATATGATTGAGCGGACAGGAGGCACAGCTGTCCGGAGGCGGCGGGTGCGCAAGACCCTTGGCAGGCTGAGTTTCATCCGCGACTGAATATTTGGGTTGAGGATGCGTGATTTTGGGGAAGGAGTTCTATTTATTTATTTTTGAGCGTGAGGAATCGAGATGAATGAAATAAGATTGGATAGAGGATAGAAAATAAAAGAAATAAATTAAAAGGAAAATAAAAAGAGAAGGAAGAAGATATGTATAAAGGGAAGGCGTTACCCACATGCACCAAAACCTTAACCGTGAATTTAAAATGAGATTGGAGAGAGAATTTCCAATCAAATGAAATAATAATAATATATTATTATTATTATTATTTATGGTTGTCAAAACCATAATTCGACCGTAACTTCTTCGTGCGATCTCAGTTTCACGAACCGTCAGCGGCAGTGCGACCCTGACTTTGAGACAGAATTTATAAGCCCAATATTGGATGTCTTTTTTGGGTTTTTGGATCAGGTACCCGAAGCGCTCGGAAAATAATAGATTTAATATTATTATTAAATCTTTGACCCGCCATAACTCATGCGTGCGACGTCCGATTGGCTTGCCGTTAGTGGCGATGTAATATTGTCTTTAATACGGTCGGTTCAAGTCTAATGTTGGATACTAAATTCTGGTTCGTGGCTCGGGCCCAAGAAACACCGAATAATAATATTATTATTATTAATACGGAATCTTGTATCAGACATATCTCTCTCATACAGTGTTGGAATGACGAACTGTCTATGACGTTGTGACCCTGGAATTAAGACAGATGTTTCAAAACCAATTTTGGATATTTATGTCGAGGTCGATGCGAGGGCCCCATGAGGCCCGGTTCGCGCATGTTGCGGTGAAATGAAACCTTTTCACCGGCTATCCGTTTTGGACTAATGGGTAGTTCATATTGTGTGTTTTTTTGTATGGATTTCAATGGTGTGACCGGTTTAGTTAACCGGTGTCATTTGAAGTACGACCGGGTTGGTTCGATCCAGAAACTAACCAGGCCCTCGGAGCATAAACGCTTATAACTTAAGGACCGGACTTCCGATTGATGTGTCGTCGACTTTGTTGGATTCCTCTTGATGAGGCGGTTCTTTTGGTATACTTCACCTGAGGTTTGGACGCAATTAGAATATGTCCGGGTTGGATTGTACCCGAAATCCAACCGAGCCCCTGGAACGGAAAAGCCGATAACTTTCATACCAGACGTCCGTTTGACGAACCGTCAGCGGCATTGGTGATCACGTTGAGAAACGATCCCTATGAGTATACCCTATGTGAGTTCGAGGTACACTTGAGATATGGTCGGGTTGGTTCGTACACGAAACCAACCGGGCCCCTAGGATGAAAAGGCTAATAACTCACAGACTAGGCGTCTGATTGACACGTCATTGGTTGTGTTGAGACCCCTATGAAGAGGCGGTCCTTTGAGATACTTGTTCATGGGACTTTGTGATACTTGGAGTATCGACCTGTAGCTCGTGGAGCGGACCCTCCCGGAGACGAGCGTGCGAAGTACAGAGACCGTGTAGCTGGCTGGGACCTGAAGACTGCTTTTCCGATTCGAGTTAGAGTGACTTGTATAGCCCAGTGGGGAGCACTACTGTGTTTGGGTGTAAGACCCACGGCGGGGAGCACTACTGTGTTTGGGTGGCAGACCCATGGTACTCGACAAGAGGAGTACCTCTGCAGGCTATTAGGGGGGGTGCACTACTGTGTTTGGGTGGTAGACCCCGGCGGGAGCACTACTGTGTTTGGGTGGCTGACCCGCAGTACTCGATAGGAGGAGTACCTCAGAATTCTTAGGTTAGTGAGCAGTGCCTCGGAGTCGTGATAGGATCACAGTACTCTTCAGAGACGGAGCTCTTCAGCAGTTGCGGTTTCGATAATGAAAATCCTGGTTTGAGCTGAGTCAATGACCTTTGTGTTTTCCTCATGACTGAGATGGGTTACTTGATAACTTAGGTATAAGTATGGGCTTATACCTAAGTATGTATTATCTATTGAGAACATTATTTTTGATTATCCTTATTGGATTTAGTGAGGCCTTGAGGGTCTCGGCGTCCCTACTGGGTATCGTATACTCACCCCTGCACGATCTATGCCCGCACCTCATTATGTTGGATGCAGACGATGGACAGCACTGACTGAGATCGAGTGTTTGAGGACTGGACGGTACCCGGAGGTGGACCTCCCGACGAGTCAGTACCCGAAGGTGGACTTCACGACGAGATGGTACTTGGAGGATGTTAGCGGGCGAGAGTGTTGAGGAGGCTATCTGTACCTACCCTTCATGTAGGATCCTAGGTGGACTCCCCAAGAGTTGCTTCTATCTTCCAGCTGTTAGTCTTTTCTGTTGTACTTTCGTTTAGTTGTAGCTGTACTTTTCAGTTGGGTTTGTATTCTGGCCCATTTACTTTTCAGCACTTTCTTTTGTACTTAGTGTATTACTTCTTCTTGTACTCTGGTTGGACGTGTTTATGTTTTATAAAGGCAATGCCTTCCCAGTTAACGGGATTTACGCCTTAGGTGCTAGTCGCCATCCCCTGGCCTACGGAAGGTGGGCTTGGGGTAGTCATGGCACGGGCCCCGAGGATGGGTCGTGACAATCGTAATATTATCCCATTTCCACTTAGGTATGGGAAAAGGTTTCATGACTCCTCCAGGCTGTTGCCTTCCAGCTTTCACTTGTTGAAAAACCATACATCTTGACACAAAATTAGCAATCTCCTTCTTCATGTTGTCCCGCCAAAAATGTTCCTTCAAATCTCTATACATCTTGGTGCTCCTAGGGTGTATAGAGAAATTGGAGCTATGAGCATCATCCAAAAATTCCCTTTTCAGATCAGGTATATCGAGAACACAAAGTCTCTTCCCAAATTTCAAAATTCCATCTTCATATATGAAGTCACTCAATCTCCCATCATTTACAGATTTAATCTTCTTTTGAAACTCCTCATCATCAGTTTAAGAAATTTTTATCCTTTCTAGTAAAGATGGTTTGGAAACCATTTGAAAAAGTATTGATATTTCACCTTCCATGGTTATTCCCATATCCATCTTTACTAGATCCACGAAAATAGGATCCCTATCAATTCTCATCTTGTTCAAAACTCCATGATCCTTTCTTCTCAAAGCATCTTCCACCTTATTTGCCTTCCCTAGGTGGTAGTTTATTGTGCAATAATAATCTTGAGTAGTTCAAGCCATCTCCTTTACCTCATGTTGAGTTCTTTTTGTGAGAAAATATACTTCAAACTCTTGTGATGAGTATAAATCTCACATTTTTCACCATAGAGATAGTGTCTCCATATCTTCAGAGCAAAGATTACAGATTCTAACTCAAGATCATGAGTGGGATAGTTTTTCTCGTGAATTTTTAGCTGTCGTGATGCATAAGAAATAAATCTATAATTATGCATAAGGACACAACCAAGTCCTTTCTTTGAAGAATCACTATAAATAACAAACCCATCATTCCCTGATGGTAGATTCAAGATAGTAGCGTTGACTAATCTTCTATTCAGTTCTTCAAAACATTCTTCACACATTTTTTTTCAAACAAATTTAACCCCTTTACGTGTGAGCTTGGTTAATGGGTTATCCAACTGGGAAAAATTTTGGATGAAATGTCGATAATAACCTACTAAACCAATAAAACTGCATACCTCAGTTATAATCGTCAGTGCTGGCCATTATTGGATTGCCTTGGTCTTTGAAGGATCAACATAGATTCCATCCTTAGGTAAAATATGGCCAAGAAAAGAAATCTCTTGAATCCAAAATTCACACTTACTAAACTTCCCATATAATTCATTTCTTCTGAGAGTTTTCAGAATAGTGCACAAGTGATTTTCAGGATCTTCGTAGCTTTTTGAGTATACTAAGATATCATCAAAAAATACCACTACAAAGTCATCAAGATATTCCATGAAAAAACTATTCATTATATCCATGAAGATAGAGGGTGAATTAGTCAATCCAAAAGGAATTACTATAAAATCATAATGCCCATACCTGGTTCGAAATGCTATTTTTGGAATTTTTTCCTTCTTCACACATAACTGATGATATCCAGATCGAAGGTTAATCTTTGAAAAATATTGAGCTCCATGAAGTTGGTCGAATAAATCATTAATACAGGGTAGGGGATGCTTTTTCTTTATTTTTATAGCATTGATCTCTTTGTAGTCAATACACAATCTAATAGATCCATCTTTCTTCTTAACAAAAAGGATAGGGTCTCCCCATGGAGAAACACTAGGGTGAATAAATCCCATATTACTCAATTCCTATAGTTGTTTATTTAGTTCCACTAATTATACAGTGTCCATTCTATAAGGGGTCTTTGATATGGGCCTTGAACCAGGAATTAAATCAATGGAAAACTCAATTTCTCATTCTGGAGGATGTCCAAGTAAATCATCTGGAAACACATCAACATATTCTTTCACAATAGGTATATCCTCTATTCGAACATTTTTTTCCTCACCCATGGTTATTTCATTCTCTTCCTCCCCAATAATTGAATTTAGTAGAGATACAGGGGGGTGGATCTAGATAAGAATCAGGTGGTGATGTTTCTTCTCTAAAGATAAGGTACTCCTTATCATCATAGAAAATTGTAACCTCCTTCTTATTACAATAAATTTTTTCATCATGGTCTGAAAGACAATCCATTCTGAGGATTATATCAAATTCAATCATGGGTATGACGATGATATCAGCAGATAAAGAACATTTATATGCCTTAGTGGGAACTGATTCACAAAACTTTGTTGTGATGATACTTCCCTTAGGAGTTTCTACTGACAACTCCCTTGTTAAGTCAAATTAAAAATATCTAATTTTCTTAGCAAAATGGGAAGATATGAAACAATGCAATGATCCATAATCAAATAAATCATTGGATAAACTTGAGGAAACCATTAAATTATCTGCCACCACATCTCTTGGAGCTTCAACCTCAGTAGTAGCGATCGCATAAGCTTGGACTTTCTCCCCTGGCCTTTTCTGAGGTAAATTTACTTGACACTTAGAACATTCATTTGCATAATGCCCCTTTTCTCTACAATTGTATCATTCAACATTGAAAGCCTCTTTTTTTCCCTTGAAATCACAAGCTTGGTGGCCTTTTTCACCACACTTGTAATAGACTCACATTCCCTTCAAGCAAGTACCGGGGTGTTTCTTCCCAAATTTACTACAGGATGGATATTCAACTTTTCCCTTATTCATCTTATTTCCATTTTCAGAGTGTTCGGTAGATCTCTTCTTCTCTTGATTTTCATTAAAGTCGTAAGACTTAGAGAATTATTTTTCTGTTTTGATAGCACATGAAACAATATCTTCATATGATGAGAAGGATTTTGAGACAAATGCTCAAAAAAGAAACTATTTTAACCCATCAAATAATTGATAAATCTTACTCCTTGGGTTATGTATATAATCTGCCGCATGTCTTTCTAACCTTGTAAAGGTAGACTCATACTTTGCGACATTCTCATCATCCTTTTTCCTCAGACTCAGAAATTGCCTTTCTATATCTACTTGATGGTCATGAGGAAAGTATTTTTCTAAGAAATTCTCTTTAAACTCCTTCTATTACATATTTGATACTTATTTATATTACTTTTTTGTTTTGGATTATTGACCACCATTGATCTTGATCTTCCGTGAGGCGATAAACTACCATGACAACTTTTTCCTTTTTGATACTCCCCATAGCATGAAATATTTTCTCTAAGGAACTTATCCGTTTCTCAGCTACCAATGGATTTGTACTCCCATTTAATGTTGGTGTTTTTTTCCTCATGAAGTAGTATAACATTGATCCTCCGCATTCTGGATTAGGGTGCTTTATACGGGTAAGGTTATTATTCATAACCTGTGTGAGTTGTCCCAGTATGGTGATAAACTGATCAGCACTAGTTGCATCATCAGCTCCACTATAATTATATTGAGTAGGAGGGTACTCCCTACATGGATTATGTGCATTGAAACATTTTCCATTCCTTCCACTAGGATCCATTTCTAATCAATGAAATACAGTAGATTAATTTATGAATCGCAATACATAATTTCAAATTTTTAAAACACTTAACATAAATTGAATAGTTTACGGATATAATCCATCATCATAAAAAATGTTTTATTTGAGGAGATATATACTCATAAATTCTTCATAATGGTTTTTAAATAAAATGTGAATTATACTAAGCATATCCCCCAGAAGTGTCGTAACTAAGAGTGCAGCAAGTCCTGTTGTCGTGTACCAGGATACCCTGGGTCAAGCCCGAAACTCCTTGTCAGAGTTTTCACTCCTAGGTATATCTATTCCAGATCCACCTCTACCTGCTCGTATCCAGACAGGAATGTATTACTTGGAAAATACACAAAATCTCTACATTACCAAAATTCTAGGAAGTTCTTCTATATTAATCCTCAAAGTCTATCTTAGGGTAATGTGCTCTAATTAGAGTTTATCTAAATCTAGTTTCCAAGGTTTATACTAAACTTCCTCTGATACCAACTGTAACACCCCGACCCCATTTACCCATAGTCGGTGCATTATTACATAACATTGGCATGATCACAAGGGATCAAATCCCAAAAGATAGATCAGTTTAGTAGCCTTGGAAGTACTAGATACATTCATAAGTTTTAAATTACGTTATAAAATGAAAAAAAACAACATTTTCTCCGTTAACCACATTCATATCCCTTAGACTATCCCTGCGGGTCATTCATAATATACTTCTTATCATCCTATGAAAAATAAAACATAGAAAGGGGTGACCTTATATGCTCAGTAAGGATAACAATATAGCGGAAAATTTCATAAATAAGAATAAACATTGAAGGAAATGTATAAGACTAAAACATAAGCCTTTTAAACTTAAACTTCAGCATAATATGGAAAATATAAATCAAATAATGTCATTTACTTATTCACATGGATATTCTATTAGTCGAATAATCACATGCAATATAAATAGCCAATTTCATAATGATAGAATGCATAATGTCAGACTTCATAACCACATAGTCAAGGCCTTGTGCCAAGACTGCAAATAAGATTTTGTCAAGGCCTTTTTCCAAGACACTAGTTTGTCTCATGAGACCTACCGATGCATCGAGGAGCTATAGTGGGCTCCACCTGTCACTTACTAAGTCCAATGCATTCCTCATATGAAAATTTTTAAACATATCATAAATATTCGTATTAAAAATAGCATACGAAATCTCAATAATTTATCCATAATCCATTAATGGTATAAAAATAACACATTCAGAGTCAAATATATCAAAAAACCTTCAATACAATATGGAATATTTTTATCATAATAAATCAACTTCAAACAAGTTGAATATCCATCAAAGGATGTTGACATAGATGAAATCAAAACTTTTTGATAGAAATGTCTCTTTCTATTTTGAAATCATTTAGAAGTCATGTAATTATAAAAGAAAACAATTATTTTGAAAATATTCTTATAATCTTGTAAGGTGAGCTTCGAAGGTGTTATAATGGCGTAAAATAGCAGCACCCTCCATATAAGTTAAAAAAACATTCTTTCCTTAATTTTGTTGAAAAGGTCTTAAAGGACCTTGTTTGGAAAAAGACGGAAAGATTCCTTTATAAACATTTCATGAAAAGTAAAACAAGGGAATAAATGACTTTAACCCATAGTCTAGAAAATATTAAAAATATTTTGAAATATATTTTTAAGAAACATGGATGTGGATGATAAAGTGGTCCCAATAGATACTCACGTATAAACAACCTCAGTTAATGAAGAGATTGTGGAATTAACCCTTACCTTGTACTTTTCCTTAGTCGATGGTATGTTAACCTCCTGTATAATAGTTAAAAAAAATTATTAAATTATAAAAGAACTACATACATAAATATGATATCATATATGATCCTCTAATATTTCTTTATTAATAATATTTCAATAGTATCATCATTTCGGGTGTTAACTGATTCGTTTTCCTTTATATGATTGGTTACATAAGCCATGTTTATTATGGATAGGATGTATTTGATTCATATACATAATGATATTATGTTCATAAATATATTTTTTTAATCATAAAATGAAAATTATTCTTGAATTATTATGATGGGGAATGAATCTCATCGCGTTCGTGGAGATGATAATCAGTACATACGCACGAGCGACAATATCATTATACTGATGGTGAAATCGTATGTAATTGGATGGTATATCATATATAAATAATAATTAAAATTTTATATTTTTTATTTACATTAGTTATGCTCATTATTATATCCATCCAAATAATGAAGTGTTTGAATAACAAACTACACCACGACGTAGAGACGGTAAGTCGTACGTACGCACGTATGGTGACTTTGTCATTTATAGGATGGATAGAATAAAGAATATGGTTGTACCATATTTATAATAACATAATAGTATGTATTAGGTAATATAGTTATTATTTTTTTATGTAAACAACAAATAAAGGGGCAGTGGAAGAAGAAAAGAACTTGAAAGAGGGTGGTGAAATTATTACATCTTCTTCGGGTGTTACCTTTTGAGTTGATCAAAAGGGATCCTTAGGTTAACTTTATGATCAAATTAAGTACTCTAGGTTGAATTTAGGGAAGTTGGGAAGGTATTTGGGTAGGTTTTGGCCGAGCCAAATGGATTTGTAGGTGTGAAATTAAGAGAATAGAAAGTGCCCTTTTATAAGAGATGTGAGAGTCACTTTAGGAAAATCTTGAAATATTATTTTATAATAAAATTATTTTCGGTTTATAATGGCTCCAAAATGATTTATTTAGAAGATAAGGTGGGTATGGGTCTAAAACCTCTCAACCAATAGGTTTTAGACAGGTTTAGGTCACCATATTAACCTTATCTTTTAGATTTAACTCTTAGTTAAATAGTTTGACATTTACCATGTCTCTTTGTATTTTTATATTATATGGTTAATAAACTTACTATAAACTTCCAAGTGAAGCCCAAGTTGTTAAGTATTTATATATCTAACATCATCTAAGTTATTTGTCTGAACCTTATATTTTTAGTAATATTAAATCAATTAATAATATAGTATTTTTTTTAAAAACTCAATTATGTCAATTTTGACACTATTTAGTATTTGATTTTTTTGAAATCCATAAACACTTTATCACTCTGAATAAAATTTATTTAATCAACCCTAACATGTCATTTTAACCTATAAAATTAGTTTAATTAATCACAATTCTCAATTTAAATTTATTTAGATATTTATAATATCAATTATTTTAATATTTCATTAATAAGGTAATTATTGCATCATCATTATGTAGTAAATAAATTAAATTATTTAATAAATAAAAATTGTAAATAAAATACCATTATGTAAGAAATATTTTTATCTTTCTAATGAATATTTATAGTTGAATTTATATTGTGTATAACCCTATAATAAAAATGCTTTAGTTATTAAACTTTGAATTTAACTCATTTAACTCTTCTTTAAATAAAATAATAATAAATGTCCTAATATAATCCAAGTGGACGAAAAGGATCATATTTTATTCCTAAGGTTGTTTTTGGTCGAATTACACTTATACAATAGAATTAGGACATGTGTTAGGGTAATTATAATATCATTTTTACCCTTAATTACCCTATTTACTTTTGACCGTGGTAAATAAAAGTCAACAGTTACTATTCACCAAAAATTAATTTCATCTTATTGAGACACATTTTACTTAATGATGTCAACCATGTATCTCTTAGTTTTTAAATTTAACTCATAGAAGCGGTAAAATTAAGTTTTATGCAAATTTGTAAATGCTACTAGAAGGTGGGTAAAAGACTATAAAAAGTTCAATAAAATTTTATATATCTAAACTTATTATAAAATGAATCCAATGAATTACATTGAAAATATATAGGTATTATGTATCTATTTTGACCTAAAATAAAATAAAATAAAATAATTTATTACTTAAATAAAAATTCATTTTTAACCAATAACGCAATGTTTTTCATTATTCATCAAAAATTGAAAGTTTTCATAAAAATACCAAAAATTCACACTAAGATAATTTCGATATTAAAAATTAAAAAATGAAGTCCATATTGAAAAATAAAATTTATAAAATTTCAAAAGTGGGTATTAATATTCATAACGTCTAGTTTGATTGGTCGTTGTGTGTTAAAACTCCAAGTTGCATACAACGCAAGCTACTGCATTATTCAAAGGGAAACATATTGTGGAAGCTTGGGGTGTTACACCAACTATGGGCTTGTAGCTCCTTGATCCATTGAGTGGACTCCAAAATCTAGAAACCCTAACTCATATTTCCTCAACACTTGAATCCAAATTTTTATTGGACATATAAAGGCCATTAAACCCAATATAGATTTAGTTAAGTTGACCCGCTATCTTAGTTAAGATTTCCCAATAATTAAAAGTTCCCAGACAGTGGCTGAACCGAAACTTAAACTATAGGCTCATCTTAATTCACATTATGAAAGGATTAATGAATTAATATTAAGTTGAGGGATTTTATTTTATTATGCATAAATTTTATCTTTTTTTGTCCTTTGCATGTATTTTTAATATTAATTGGATTTTACTTAATTAATTATCCATGTTTGATAAAACATTTACATATAATCCATTTATTTATATTTCATCTTTTTACATTAATTCATTTATTAATGTAAATGTAATTCTTGCATACTTATAATAAATAATGCATAAGCCAAAAATTAATTAATTAATTAATGACCCGATCATGATCTTTTCTAACGGTTGATTTATTGAGAAGACAATAAATCAACCTTTGACCTAGGGGAAATAACTCATTGTGTCAGCCTTGGTATGAGTTGCAGCATTCCACCTATCCACCTGTTTATCACCTGGGTTGGTAATGTCTTAGTACCATCATGAACCTCCTCCATGCAGTTTGGGATACTCTATTAATTTCAATTATTTATAACTCACATGTAAGTGAGGGTAACCAAAGGATTGGTTTGATGGAAATTACATAAATAATCTTAGACAAAAGTTCATGATTAGTCATAAACATGCAACGATTATGCATTTAAAATAATTAGCTAGCATTCATTTCAATTCATTCTTTAATATGATAAAATACACACTAATTAATCTAATTAATTATCTTATTTATCAATTAATTCATTTTATCTTATTTCATCAAATAATCCAAAAAAATTCCATTCGCTGTGATTTTAAATAAAATGTTTTATTTTATTTTATTTAAAACTCAATAAAACATTACACGGTTTTATACTTGGAAGTAAACCATCGATTACCTTTCTAAAATACTTAGTATGGTTTGATTTTAAATAATGCACTCATATGATTTATTTTTTATATAGTAAGTGTCAAAATTTCACATCGTGTACTTTCAACTTAATGACCTAGAAAACACATGAACAATATGAAGCCCGTACAATTTAATGAGTTGAGTCTTTAATATACAATAACCATACATTATTAGTAGCCTCAAATATTTTTCTGAATTAATGAAACATTTTATATAATATAAAACTTGATGATCGGTGTGTACTGTAAACTTAATGACCCATATAACTTGATTCAATAAGTTTTAAGGATTAATTAATTAATTTTAATATTACCTTGAAAATAGGTAAAGTATGCGGTGTGTTAAAGATAGCTACATGATGTGTACTTATCTTCACCAAATATCCACAGTACATGCTTAAGGACTTGGTATGTACTTATTGAAAACATTTATGAAGTGTATGACATGTGTAGAGGATACACGATATGTACTTCTAGTTACATGGTTTCCAGTCTGTGTGTGTCATGTATTAAATACATGCAGTGCATTAATTACATGACATGGTTTCACTGCATTTTTTACATCTTGAAAACATGTGGACTGTAATGTCCCAGAAATTCTGTATATTTTTTTTAATTATATGGAATTATTTTGAGACCGCAAAATCTAACAGCACGTGATTCCGAGGCCTGGAGTGCCTGGAATGATCCGTTGAAATTTGGTGGAGTTTTAATTAGCGCGCATAAGCAGTTTTCTTGAAAAAGTGGAATAAATCTTAAACAGTAAATTAGATCATAAATTTGAGGGCACCGTTGTGTCCAGGATGGCGGTTTTACCTTATATGCGACTTAATTTTAGTCAGCACGGGCCTCCTGTGAGAAAACCCAAAAATGGCATAATAGTAAATAAAATAATTAAATAAATTATTTTATTTTTCAAATGATTATAACTCACAAACGGTAACTCGGATTGAAAATCTGAGACCACCGTTGAACTTGTGAGGGTATTTTATCTTTATTAAGATACTATATTAGTCGGCACGGGCCACTAGTGAAAGTTAGTTTTTGTTCGTAAATAAAATAATCAAGTGAATTATTTTATTGTAAAATTCAAAACTTCTAAATGGTGACTCGGATTAAAAATATGAGACTATCGTTGGGTTTGTTGTGGCATTTTTCACTTAGTCAGAGTCTAACCTCGACCGGTGCAGGTCAAGGGTGACTGTTATAATTTTTCCAAACTTTTTTTTCAGGTACGTTCAGTAAACGCGCGAGCGGCATTATATAACTTTTGAACCGGTGCTCAGAATTGAAATCTGAGGCATCCTTGAACTCACAACGCTGATATTCGCTTAAGCAGGACTTTACCTTGACCACAGTAGATCTAGGGTGAAGGTTTGTTTTCGTGAATTTCATGGGAGAATTAAAAGAATAAAAATAAAACAAAGAACAACTTTTATTTCATTTTTAAAACCTCCCAATTTGTATGTGCAGTGGTGGTGACCACCCGAGCTAGGAAACCCCCCCAAATTGAATTCTTAATGGTGGGGACCACCCAACCCCCTTAAAATCTCTCTTCAATGAGGGAGGTGACTCTTGGTCCTCCCATTTAAATTTTCCAACGTAATGCTTTTAATTACACCAACATCAACATAGTTAATGGCCAACTTTAATTTAAGGAGTTGGTTATTCTTTTATTTGGGTTGGGGAAAATCGTTGGAAAAGGTTTGGCAAAGACTTGGAGAATTTTATGGAGAAACTCTTCCTTTACAACGAATAAAGCCTCTCCAATGAAGAATGAGAAACCGACCCCGAGGCCAGATCGGAAGCACCTTGCGAAGGAAACGAATGCCGATGTTCTTCAACGACTTCATCCTCTATCTCTCGACACCTCTAACAAACAACAAGGTAGGGTTTTTTTGTTTTGAATACCCCTTACTCATTCTTGACATTCTTAGTGATTTAAGAATTATTGAGCTTCTTGCTACCACCCAAACACGGAGGATGCGGTCCAAACGAACATGGACCGACCTCTCCGCAACCTTTGTGGTTTTTGATGTGTTCTTCGTGGTGGAGGAGGATGGAGACCGGTGCCGGAAATTGGCATCGGTGGGACTCGGGAGGGGTGGTCGGCACCACGGCCGACCGCGACGAAGGTGGCGGTGCGACGACACCACTGGGGAAGGGTTGCGGACCGTCGGCCACGGTAGAGCAAGGGTGGAGGCCGGCATAGCAAGGGCAGAGGCCGGCGGAGGCCGGCCGCATGAAGGGGATGGCGGCGCATGTCTGTGCCGCCTGGTGTACAGGAGTCGCAGCCTTGTGGCACGACGGCGAAGGAAGGGTGGTTGACCGAGCTAACCATCGGTGAAGGTGCGGCGCGCGACCGCGTCGTACGGAGGAAGCTGGCCAACCGCCCAGCTGGTGAACCAAGCGGGTTGCCGCCACCGCAGGCCGCCCCCGTGGGCCGCCGTACTGCGGACCGCGGCTCTATGGGTCACCGCACCATGGGTCGCCGCACCACAAGGCCGCACAGCGAGGCTGCCCAGTGGGCCAGGCCAGACCCAGCGGGCCAATTCGGACCCGAGACCGGGTCAGATCGGACCCGGACCAACTTCAACCCTTTTGTTCTATCAGCCATATCTTGAGCTACGGGCGTCTGTTTGATGAACCATCTGCGGCTCCAGAAACCTTGTATCAAGAAGGTCCTTTTGTTATATACCACTTGAGTTTTGGATAAATTTGGGGTACAGTCGGGTTGGATCGAGCACTAATCCAACCGGGCTCTCAGGACTAAAAGGCCAATAACTTACAAACCAGCCGTATGATTGATGCACCGTCTGTTGCATTGAGACCCCTATTACATGGAGGTCCTTTGGAATACTTCTTCATGTGACTTCATGGTAGTTGGAGTATTATACCTATGGATTGAGGAGTATACCCTCCCGGAATCAATTGAGCTTAGTGCAGGAACCCTGTAGCTGGCTGTAACATGAGAAAAGGATCCTATGTGGGTCTGTGCTTTGGGATCCTATGTGGGTCTATGCTTCAGGATCCTATGTGGGTCTGTGTTCGAGAGTATCACTTGGATCCGCTCTAGGAGTCCATGTGGGACAACTCTAGGATCCTACGGGGGTCTGTTGTACTAGGATCCTATGTGGTTCTGATGATTTAGGATTCTATGTGGGTCTGATGATTTAGGATCCTATGTGGGTCTGCCTCTTAAAGGAGTAAGATGATTCAGTAGTTACATCTAATCATCTTCACTACCATACCTATGTAATACCTAGTGTGAGATGAGTCCTTACCTTTGTGGTAATCTTTTGCGTGATGTACCTTTGTGGTACTTACCTTCATGGTGATACCTTTATGGTATTCTTATATGTGGCGTACCTTTGTGGTACTTACATTTATGGTGATACCTTTGCGGTATTCTTCGGTGTGGCATACCTCTGTGGTACTTACCTTCATGGTGATACCTTTGTGGTATTATTCTATATGGCATACCTTTGTGTTACTTACCTTCATGGCGGTTACCTTTGTGGTATTCTTTCCTTCGTGGAGCATTTGTACTTTTGATAAGGTTTTGGGCCTTGTGTTACCACATGAATGGGATGGGTATACTTGATAACTTAGGTATATGTATGGTCATATACCTAAGTAGGGTTTTAATTTGATTTCACACTTTGTGGTTTATCCTATGTGGTTTTTGAGAGACAGTTGAGGGTCTCAGGGTCCCTACTGAGTATCATTATACTCACCCCTACACGGGTTATGCCCACACCTTATTGTGTTTGGTGCAGACGATGTACTGCACTGACTAAAGACAAGGGTACCAGGGCTGGAGGCAACTCGGGGGGTGGACCTTAGACAAGAAATACCGTAGAGACAACCGCACGAGAGTTGTGCCTACCCTTCAGGTACAAAACTTGGTGGGTGATCACAGGAGCTATTTCAGTTTACTTGTAATTTTCAGTTTTCCTGTACTTTCCAGTTGGGCTTGTATACTAGACCCTTTTTACTTACTGTACACACTCTTTTTACTATTCAGTTTACTTGTGTTTGTATCTTCTTGTATGCTTGGTTGCATGAGTTTATAGGTTATAAAGGCAATGTCTTCCCAGATTTAGGGAATACACCTTCGGTGCTAATCGCCAACCCCTGTCCTATGGAAGGTGTTCTTGGGGTAGTCACGACATGGGCCCCGAGGGACGGGTCGTGACATGGACTACACAATGTGTAGTTAAACTGCACAACATGTACCCCAAAAAATCAATGTGCCACCCTCGATAGTATACATGTAGTGCATTAATTGCACATAGTGTGCATTTATTACATGAAGACCTGAAATCGACATGGGCATCCTTGTTTAATGAAAAATAGTACAAAGTGTGTAACAAAGAAGTACACATCGTGTATTCTTGTGTTATCCAGTTAGGGTCCTCAGAACTTTTAGATGGGATCTTCATATGTAAACCTCATTAATCATTCATTGATCTTGGTAATATTTCCAAGAAATGGAGATTTGGAAGAAGATATATTGATGATATATCAAGAATGAATTAAAACTTTAAATGAGTATTAACTTTTAAATGTGAAATGATCAACAATAAAATAAACAATTAAAAATATGAAAATAACCACTCTGATACCACTTGTTAGTTTCAAGCACAGTGGAAGTACCTTTTGAGGGAATTAAATTAATTTTTTTTTTAATTTAGAGTTACCCAAAACCCCAATAGAGGATCTTGAATGTTAAATTTATAATTTATTTATCTATATTGAAAGAATACATTACCTCATCAAATATCTTTCTTAAAAGATTATGTTGATCATATGTAAACCCTTATCAGATTACCTTCATTGTGTTATGAGGATTCAAGTATGTAGTCCCTCTAGTGATGATCCACATGTTCTAATTTGATCTTCGAGAAACCCCAATTGATTTCCAAGTGCTAGCATGGAGAATCAATCATCTAATGTTTTTCATCTTGATCGATCCAATATCCTTCGAGCTTGAAGGAGTTCTTCTTTTTCTTGAGAGGAAGAGAGGATAAGTTCAAGAGAGAGTGATAAAGAGGTATTTTGTGTGCAATGATTCTCTATTCTCAATTTTTGACCAACGCTACACAATATACATAACTATATATTTATAGAGATAGGGTTTAGGTTAAAATATTATTTAATTACACGTCATCCACTAAATAATATAATAATATTTATTAAATCCCATGCTAAGATAACAATATTATTATTATTATTTTATGGCATGTGTTCTAAATGATGTAATAATAAATATTATTTAACTAGCTTGTAAACTAATATTTTTCACTGGACGTGGTATTGGTATGTTCAAATTCCTTAGCATTTATTGAATACCTGAATAAACACTTTATTCAGAAATAAATATTTTTCCACAAACTAGTGAAAAAATATGTATTAAATATTCAAAAAAAACAAATAAATATATTTTATTCATAATTCGATGATTAAATATTTATTTAATTTATATAATCGATAAAACATGAATAAAATTATTCCTCAATCTTGAGAATAATATTTTTTCCTATTAATTAAATTCAAATAGAATTTAATTGAGATCAACATAAACACTTAGTGTGTGACCCTCTATGATTCTTTCTTGTTGGAATTAGGTGGGGTCGCCTAAAGTCTAAGATTATTATCTAGCAATGGGAAAAGGAACCAAAGAGAAAAAACTTAATATTGAAATGATGACAACCATATACTAACACTCATTGTACGATATAATCCCTTGGTCTTAATATCTCATCAAGCAGGTTGCATATCCATGTTATCAACCTATGTGCTCGATATGTTTTATGTTGAATATCTAAAATAAACACATTGTTACTCCATGGATAGGTAATTTAATGTGAAAATTCTATACCAATTAAAGGACCAAAATATAAAATTCCATAAAGATAGAAGAGACAAATCCTTCCTCAACTTATTCATTAATAACATTCCACACATGACGCACCCAACGTATCCAACTTCACCAAGAACTATCATTGTCATGGTTTAAAAAATACATCTAAGTGAACGAGTCATAACACACTTTAATAATAATCATAAATTCTAAGGACCATTACACGCGCTCGTGGATAGGAATATCTGATAACACCAAAACATACAGAATTCCTACTGGTGGTTCTGTTCTCATAATCTCTCATCTTAGAGATTACTAAGTGTAAACTTCATGAAAGAAGCCTCATCTTCTTATGAGTACTCGCACTTGAAGGTCTATATATTGTGTGCCCTATCATTGTGTGTTATCCAACTATAGAAATATATTTAAGAATATCACCATGGAATTTCAATGTTCTCATCGTAGTGGGGAACCCGTACGACCTTATCAATATGACACATACTTTGGAAAATTATTACAAAAATTACATGAAGAACAATGAACAATATGTAATAAGATACTTTATCAATATTCAAATCCTTGAATATTCATGTAATCAAAGTATAAACAGTTATTCATGTGACACTATCTCTAAAAAAATGCACATGTCAATTGATGTAGATACATGGAATAGTGTTGTGCTTGTGATGAAGGCACTAATTTGGGAAGAGATTAGGGTAACATTATGATATAATTTCTCTATTTTACTAAAAAATAAAATAATTAAATATTTATTTACTCTTCATTATCCATTACAGAGTGCATTTATACTAGATGAATATCAAATTAAATTTATATTAATAGTTTCTAGAAAGTAACATATGTAACACCCCAAGATTTCATAGTGTGTTATTTCTTCAAAATAATTCAATAACTTGCACTACACGCAACACTGAGTTCAATTGCACCATGACTTACCAAAAAAAAAAGCCATTAAAAGAGTTCATGAATAGTATTAACTAAATTTTAAACTTTATATAATCCTTATAATTTTAGAATCCATATTATGAGTTTCTTAGTCATAATGCAAGAACAGATTCATTTTCAGTATTGCACTTTTATCAAATTTTGATAGTGAAACCTTTTTAAATACAATATTTTAAACTTTTTGACTAAATGGAGACATCAAAAAATTTAAAATGAAACATCCCAAGCTTCCACGGTACGCTTTCCTTTGAATAAAACAGTAGCGTGTGTTGTACGCAACTTCGAGTTCTAACACACCGTAACCAATCAAACTAGCTGTTATGAATAGTAATACCTACTTTTTGAAGTTATATATATTTTATATTTTAAAATGGAATTCATTTTTGGATTCGGAATATCAAATTTAGCCTAAGGTGAAATTTTGGTACTTTTCGGATAACTTTCATATTTTGATGAATAGTGAAAATTACTAAATTTTAATTAAAAACAACTTTTTTAATCAAAATAATTAATAGTAATAAATTATGAATTTGAGTGGTTTTAAAGTATATTTAGAATATATTTTTACTATTTAATATAATGTTGGTCATTGGACATAATTTTACAATTAAACCGAACATAAACAAGTGTCAATCTTTTGATAGTTATTATCTCTTAAAAACACGCTTTTTGTTTTGACAGCGGGAATTAATTTTAAATTAATTTCTGCCACTTCTGTGTTTTGAATTTAGGAAAATGGATTCTATATTTGGAATCAGTATGTTCAAATTGTGTAAATAGGTAACTTTTATTTTTAGACATTTTGAATAATTACTGCGGTAAATATTTTATTTACCATGGTTAAGGGTAAATCCGGTAAATAAGGGTTAAAATATAATATTATAATAATACTAAATTACCCTAAAACGTGTCTTAACCCTATTGGTTGATACATGGTCGACCATGGGCATCTTTGTGTCAATTTTGGGACCCCATGGATCCACTTGTAAGTGATAATGACACTTTATTTTAATTAAGTCAAAATGAATACAAAAATGACACAAGCATATATCTTTTAGCAAAACAATTGTTACATAGGGTTATATAAGTTGGATTTTAGATTATAAATATTCATTAGAAAGATAAAAAGATTTCCTACATAATGATATTTTATTTATAATTTTTAGACATTAAATAATTTATTTTATTTATGACACAACGATGATGCAGTAATTACTATAATAGTGAAAAAATAACATAATTGATATTATAAAAACCCAAATAAATATAATATGAAACTTTTAATGAATTAAACTAATTTTATAAGATAATATGATATATTAGTATTTATTTAATTGACTTTTTTCGAAGTAATCAATCTGTTATGAGTTTCACAAAAATCAACTATTGAATAGTGTCAAAATTGACATAAAAGAGTTTTTAAAACAAATATTATATTATTAATTGATATTAAATTCCTAAAAATCTAAGGTTCGTCCAAGAGACTTATATAAGGATAGGTTCATCATTAATGGACCACTTCGGGGTCTCTTGGATGTATATAGTAAGTTTATTAATCATATTATATAAAAATACAAAGAGACATTGTAAAAGTGAAACTAATTAACTTAGAGTTAATACTTAAAGATAAGGTTAATATAAGTACCCAAACCTGTCTAAATTCTATTGGTTGAGTGGTTTTCGACCTATCCCCACCTTAAACTTTGAATAATCAACTTTGGAGCCTTTAGAAACCGAATATGAATTTATTATAAATTAATATTTCTAACTTTTCCAAAGGTGCCCCTCACCCCTCTTATAAAAGGGCACTCCTCCTTCTCATTTCTTCACACCTTTAAAGCCTTTTGTCTCGGCCAAACTCTGCCCAAATACTCTCCCAACATCCCTCACTACAACCTAGAGGCCTTAGTTTGATCAGAAAGCCAACCTAAGGAGCCCTTTTGATCAAATCAAAAGGAAGAACCCGAAGAAGAGGTAATGATTTCACCACCCTTCTCCAAGTTCAATTCTTCTTCCACTTCTTCTTCCTTTGTTCTTACCATTCTAAAATAATAACTCCAGCATCTCACATATACTGTGATGTTATTATAAATATGGTACAATCATATTCAGTATTCTATCCACCCTTTGAATAACATGTCACCATACGTGCGTACGTACGGCTTACCGTCTCCACGTCGTGGTGTAATTGTTATTCAATATAATATTATTTGGATGGGTATAATAATGATGTGTAACTCATGTAAATAATAAATATAACATGTTAATGATTCTGTATATATGATATACCATCCATTTATGTATTATTTTAATATAAAAAGAATGATATTGTCGCTCGTGCGTACGTACGGACTACCGTCTCCACGAACGCGATGAGATTCATTCTCCATCGTATCCATTCAAGTATAATTATCATTTGATGATTTAAAAATGATGTTTAAGGACTGGATATCATTCTGGATATGAATAAGATACAACAACCATGGCTTATGTAACGAAACATATAAAAGAAAATTAGTAAGTTAACTCCCGAAACGACGATAATTCTAAGATATTATTAACAAATCAATGTTAAAAGATCATATATGATATCATATTAATATATTTGATTCTTGTATAATTTAATAACAACTATTTCACCATTATACAGGAGGTTAACCTACCCCAACCAAGGAAAAGTACAAGGTAAGGGTTATTTCACAATCTCTTCATTATCCGAGGTTGTATTATACGTAATAATCTACTGGGATCTCTTTATCATCAACATCCATGTTTCTTCGAAATGTATTTCAAAACATTTTTACTATTTACAGGAATATGGGTTAAATTCATTTATACCCTTGTTTGACTTTTTGTAAGAGGTTTATAAAGGAATCTTTCCGTCGTTTTCAAAACAAGGTCCTTTTTGACCTTTTCGACAGAATTAAGATAAGAATGTTTTTTTTACTTATACGGCGGGTGCGGTTATTTTCCGCCGTTATAAAATCGTCAAAGCTTTCCTTACAAGCTTACAAGAATATTTTAAAGAAAATGTTTTATTTTATATGGCTCTTAAATGATTTCAAAAATAGAAAGAGATATTTCTCTAAAAAGTGTTTTGATTTCATCTATGTCAACATCCTTTAATGGATTTTACGCTTATTTGAAGTTGATTTATTATAATACAAAACTTCTATATTGTATTGAAGGTTTTGTGAAATGTTTGACTGTGTATGTGCTATTTTATACCATTCATAGTTTATGGTGAAACTATTGACATTTCGTATGCTAGTTTTAATCCGAATGTTTATGTTATATTTCAAACTTTTCTTCAGATGAATGTGCTAAACAAGTATGTTCCGGGTTGGGGACCGGTAAAAGTAAGCCCTCCAGGTTGGGGACTGGTAAAAGTAAGCCCTCCAGGTTGGGGACTGGTTAAAGTAAGCCCTCCAGGTTAGGGACTGGTAAAAGTATGCCCTCCGGGTTGGTGTCCGGTTATTAGAGGCACTCCGGGTTGGTGTCCGGTTATTAGAGGCACTCCGGGTTGGTGTCCGGTTATTAGAAGCACTCCGGGTTGGGTTCCGGTTAGAAGTAACCCCTAGGTCTTGGGATGAGGCCTAGACAAAGAAATTAACGTTTAGCATTATGCATTCCAACATTATGAAAGTGGTTATTGATTTTTGCATGTGATTATTCGATTAGTAGAATATCCATGTGAGTAAGTAAATAGCATTATTTCATTTTATTTATGTCATTCCATGTTGAAAGTTCATGTTTGAAAGGCTTTTGTTTTAGTTATTGCCTTAAAAGTTTATTCTTATTTATGAAAGTTTCCGCTATATTGTTATCCTTACTGGGCATTTGAGCTCACCCCTTTTCTATGTTTTATTTTTCCCAGGAAGTGAAGACGTAAGTTATGAATGACCTGCAGGGATATTATGTGGGGATATGAGTGTGGATTATGGAGACAATATGTAGTTGTAGTAGATTTTCGTTTAATGATGTAATGTAAAACTTATGAATATATCTAGTGTTTCCAAGGATACTAAACCAATCGGTCTTTCGAGATTTGATCTTTCTTGTGATCATGCCAATGTTACGAAGTAATGCACCGACTCTGGGTAGCTAGGGTCGGGGCGTTACAGTTGGTATCAGAGGAAGTTTAGTACAAACCTTGGAAGCTAGATTTAGATAAACTCTGATTAGAGCACGTAGACCTAAGATGAACTTTGAGGATTAGTATAGAAGAACATCCTAGAATTTTGGTATTGTAGAGATTTTGTGAGTTTTCCGAGCAATACATCCCTGTCTGGATACGAGCAGGTAGAGGCGGCTCTGGCACAGATGTACCTAGGGGTAAAACCCGAAAACACCTCTTTGAGCTAGACTCGAACGGGAACTGGTGCACAACAACGGGCCTTTCTACACTCTTGGTTACGAAACTCCCGGGGGATATACTTAGGATAACTCTAATTTTCTTTACAAATCATTATGAAGGGTTTATGAGTATATACTTCCTCAAAGAAAACATTTTTATGATTATGGATTATATCCATAAATAGTTCAATTTATGTTAAGTGTTTTATAAGTATGGGATTATGTATTTTGACTCATAAACTAATCTAGTTTATGCCATTGTTTAGAAATGGCGCCCAGTAGAAGGAATGATAACTCCAGAAATGCACATGATTCAAAGAGAAGGAAGGATCATATCTCTCATGGTCTTAAGCTAGAATTTATAAGAGAAATAGTCTCCCATGTATTATCATCATATGAAGAAATAATATCATGTGTTGATAAGATAAGTAAAGAGTTTACTGAGTCCTATGGCTTTGAAGGGAAGCAAGAGAAGAAAAGGATGGAAGAGAAAAAGATGGATAAAGGGAAGAGGGAAAAGAAGAATTTTCCCATATGTGGTAACTGTGGAAAGAAACACCCTGGAACTTGCCTGAAAGGAATGGGAGTTTGTTATAAGTGTGGAGGAAAAGGGCACAAAGTACGTGACTGCAAGGGTAAGAAAATGGTTTCAAATGTACAATGCTTCATTTGCAAGGAGTTTGGACACTACGCGAACCTATGTCCCAGTCATCAAACTATGCCGCAAATGATGTTATTGGATAATAATCATGTTATGATACTACCACAGATGAAGAGGGATGATTAGAGTTCTTATGTTGATTATGTCAATTGAGTGTTGTATCAACAATGTACTTGTTACAATAATCATGGAGTATATAAGGATTGTACTGCAGTACTATTTCATTAAGGACTTGAGATTGTGTGGAACAAAGAAAAGTGACTCAATAGCAGGATAAATTTTTGGAAAATATATGGTTGAGAGAATGATAAATCATAATATAGTTATGATACTGAGGTAGTGATTTTGGAATAATATGTGATTGTTTTGGATAAATTATATTGGATATTCTTGACTACCTTGGAACTGATTAATGATTTGTATATTCCATCATTTTTGGGGTTTAAAACATTTCTGGATTAATGAAGTATATCCAGCATTCTATATGGAATAAGGGAGCACGAATGTAATCAATAAGGAATATGGTAATACATGATGAAGGTATTCATATGCTATTACGGGGTAAAAAGGATCTATATTATGTTTACATTCCTTATGAATGTTGGACTGTGAGTTTGGACAGAAGTATTTTGGATAGTTCTAGTTTGGATTATTTTGGATTGCCATAAAAGGACAACCCGGAGGTCGGGCGGCAACCCGTCGCGTCCGACAAGGCTGCGAGACTTGAACCTGCAACCAAAGGGCGACAAGGGTGTATCACCTACCACTATCCCACGAGATGTCCTGGATTAAATAAAGTAGTTTTTAAAAGATCTGGTAGATGAATTATAAATTCGTTTATTTTGGAACCCTCTATGAATAGTATAAATAGAATTTTTTTTTACGAGTGAATGATGAGTTTTGGTAGAAATTTATTAATGGATAAAACTCTAATTATAAACTAAGTATATCTCCTTATGATCTTATCCAATCTCATAAATAAATTCATCATCATTAATAAAAGGAACTTAGAACAAAAATGTTGTCCTAGATGGTACCTTAAATCATCACTAATTTATGGCTTTGGGATTGTTGGCCTTTTCATAGCCATGTTCTCTACCACTCTCCATCAGATAATTGATGGCTAGATTTTTCTTCCATATCCATATTTTCTTACATGGAACCCTAGTATGTGTTATTTTCGGTAATCTTCATACTTTCCACTCTTTATTTTAAATAGAGGCCTCATTAATTCATTTTTCGATGTGGGATTTCAACTAAGATATTTTGGAAACGTCAAAAATGTGTTATCCTAATACCCTATGTTTTGTTGAACCGATGGTATTTCAAATCATCATAGATTGATGAATTTAAGGACCTCAATTATACACTTGTTTGTGATTGATGACCTCAATCACTACCTATAAATATTTACGTTTTTCCTCCGATTATATGTCTCTAATTTCCACCAATGTTCTCCTAATCGAGATAATAATTTGGTGGTGACCCTTTGATTTCTCTTTTCCTCATATTAAGACTAAATTTTAGTAACCCAATTTCTGATGTGGGTTTTCCCACAAATATATTTTCTACTTTCAACCTTTTATTTTTGAAGAACAATTTCAAATTGCGAGGACGCAATTTATTGAAGGAGGGGAGAATGTAACACCCCAAGATTTCATAGTGTGTTATTTCTTCAAAATAATTCAATAACTTGCACTACACGCAACACTGAGTTCAATTTCACCATGACTTACCAAAAAAAAGCCATTAAAAGAGGTCATGAATAGTATTAACTAAATTTTAAACTTTATATAATCCTTATAATTTTAGAATCCATATTATGAGTTTCTTAGTCATAATGCAAGAACAGATTCATTTTCAGTATTGCACTTTTATCAACTTTTGATAGTGAAACCTTTTTAAATACAATATTTTAAACTTTTTGACTAAATGGAGACATCAAAAAATTTAAAATGAAACATCCCAAGCTTCCACGGTACGCTTTCCTTTGAATAAAACAGTAGCGTGTGTTGTACGCAACTTCGAGTTCTAACACACCGTAACCAATCAAACTAGCTGTTATGAATAGTAATACCTACTTTTTGAAGTTATATATATTTTATATTTTAAAATGGACTTCATTTTTGGATTCGGAATATCAAATTTAGCCTAAGGTGAAATTTTGGTACTTTTCGGATAACTTTCATATTTTGATGAATAGTGAAAATTACTAAATTTTAATTAAAAACAACTTTTTTAATCAAAATAATTAATAGTAATAAATTATGAATTTGAGTGGTTTTAAAGTATATTTAGAATATATTTTTACTATTTAATATAATGTTGGTCATTGGACATAATTTTACAATTAAACCGAACATAAACAAGTGTCAATCTTTTGATAGTTATTATCTCTTAAAAACACGCTTTTTGTTTTGACAGCGGGAATTAATTTTAAATTAATTTCTGCCACTTCTGTGTTTTGAATTTAGGAAAATGGATTCCATATTTGGAATCAGTATGTTCAAATTGTGTAAATAGGTAACTTTTATTTTTAGACATTTTGAATAATTACTGCGGTAAATATTTTATTTACCATGGTTAAGGGTAAATCCGGTAAATAAGGGTTAAAAAATAATATTATAATAATACTAAATTACCCTAAAACGTGTCTTAACCCTATTGGTTGATACATGGTCGACCATGGGCATCTTTGTGTCAATTTTGGGACCCCATGGATCCACTTGTAAGTGATAATGACACTTTATTTTAATTAAGTCAAAATGAATACAAAAATGACACAAGCATATATCTTTTAGAAAAACAATTGTTACATAGGGTTATATAAGTTGGATTTTAGATTATAAATATTCATTAGAAAGATAAAAAGATTTCCTACATAATTATATTTTATTTATAATTTTTAGACATTAAATAATTTATTTTATTTATGACACAACGATGATGCAGTAATTACTATAATAGTGAAAAAATAACATAATTGATATTATAAATACCCAAATAAATATAATATGAAACTTTTAATGAATTAAACTAATTTTATAAGATAATATGATATATTATTATTGATTTAATTGACTTTGTTCGAAGTAATCAATCTGTTATGAGTTTCACAAAAATCAACTATTGAATAGTGTCAAAATTGACATAAAAGAGTTTTTAAAACAAATATTATATTATTAATTGATATTAAATTCCTAAAAATCTAAGGTTCGTCCAAGAGACTTATATAAGGATAGGTTCATCATTAATGGACCACTTGGGGGTCTCTTGGATGTATATAGTAAGTTTATTAATCATATTATATAAAAATACAAAGAGACATTGTAAAAGTGAAACTAATTAACTTAGAGTTAATACTTAAAGATAAGGTTAATATAAGTACCCAAACCTGTCTAAATTCTATTGGTTGAGTGGTTTTCGACCTATCCCCACCTTAACCTTTGAATAATCAACTTTGGAGCCTTTAGAAACCGAATATGAATTTATTATAAATTAATATTTCTAACTTTTCCAAAGGTGCCCCTCACCCCTCTTATAAAAGGGCACTCCTCCTTCTCATTTATTCACACCTTCAAAGCCTTTTGGCTCGGCCAAACTCTGCCCAAATACTCTCCCAACATCCCTCACTACAACCTAGAGGCCTTAGTTTGATCAGAAAGCCAACCTAAGGAGCCCTTTTGATCAAATCAAAAGGAAGAACCCGAAGAAGAGGTAATGATTTCACCACCCTTCTCCAAGTTCAATTCTTCTTCCACTTCTTCTTCCTTTGTTCTTACCATTATAAAATAATAACTCCAGTATCTCACATATACTGTGATGTTATTATAAATATGGTACAATCATATTCAGTATTCTATCCACCCTTTGAATAACATGTCACCATACGTGCGTACGTACGGCTTACCGTCTCCACGTCGTGGTGTAATTGTTATTCAATATAATATTATTTGGATGGGTATAATAATGATGTGTAACTCATGTAAATAATAAATATAACATGTTAATGATTCTGTATATATGATATACCATCCATTTATGTATTATTTTAATATAAAAAGAATGATATTGTCGCTCGTGCGTACGTACGGACTACCGTCTCCACGAACGCGATGAGATTCATTCTCCATCGTATCCATTCAAGTATAATTATCATTTGATGATTTAAAAATGATGTTTAAGGACTGGATATCATTCTGGATATGAATAAGATACAACAACCATGGCTTATGTAACAAAACATATAAAATAAAATTAGTAAGTTAACTCCCGAAACGACGATAATTCTAAGATATTATTAACAAATCAATGTTAAAAGATCATATATGATATCATATTAATATATTTGATTCTTGTATAATTTAATAACAACTATTTCACCATTATACAGGAGGTTAACCTACCCCAACCAAGGAAAAGTACAAGGTAAGGGTTATTTCACAATCTCTTCATTATCCGAGGTTGTATTATACGTAATAATCTACTGGGATCTCTCTATCATCCACATCCATGTTTCTTCGAAATGTATTTCAAAACATTTTTACTATTTACAGGAATATGGGTTAAATTCATTTATACCCTTGTTTGACTTTTTGTAAGAGGTTTATAAAGGAATCTTTCCGTCGTTTTCAAAACAAGGTCCTTTTTGACCTTTTCGACAGAATTAAGATAAGAATGTTTTTTTTACTTATACGGCGGGTGCGGTTATTTTCCGCCGTTATAAAATCGTCAAAGCTTTCCTTACAAGCTTACAAGAATATTTTAAAGAAAATGTTTTATTTTATATGGCTCTTAAATGATTTCAAAAATAGAAAGAGATATTTCTCTAAAAAGTGTTTTGATTTCATCTATGTCAACATCCTTTAATGGATTTTACGCTTATTTGAAGTTGATTTATTATAATACAAAACTTCTATATTGTATTGAAGGTTTTGTGAAATGTTTGACTGTGGATGTGCTATTTTATACCATTCATAGTTTATGGTGAAACTATTGACATTTCGTATGCTAGTTTTAATCCGAATGTTTATGTTATATTTCAAACTTTTCTTCAGATGAATGTGCTAAACAAGTATGTTCCGGGTTGGGGATCAGTAAAAGTAAGCCCTCCAGGTTGGGGACTGGTAAAAGTAAGCCCTCCAGGTTGGGGACTGGTTAAAGTAAGCCCTCCAGGTTAGGGACTGGTAAAAGTATGCCCTCCGGGTTGGTGTCCGGTTATTAGAGGCACTCCGGGTTGGTGTCCGGTTATTAGAGGCACTCCGGGTTGGTGTCCGGTTATTAGAAGCACTCCGGGTTGGGTTCCGGTTAGAAGTAACCCCTAGGTCTTGGGATGAGGCCTAGACAAAGAAATTAACGTTTAGCATTATGCATTCCAACATTATAAAAGTGGTTATTGATTTTTGCATGTGATTATTCGATTAGTAGAATATCCATGTGAGTAAGTAAATAGCATTATTTCATTTTATTTATGCCATTCCATGTTGAAAGTTCATGTTTGAAAGGCTTTTGTTTTAGTTATTGCCTTAAAAGTTTATTCTTATTTATGAAAGTTTCCGCTATATTGTTATCCTTACTGGGCATTTGAGCTCACCCCTTTTCTATGTTTTATTTTTCCCAGGAAGTGAAGACGTAAGTTATGAATGACCTGCAGGGATATTATGTGGGGATATGAGTGTGGATTATGGAGACAATATGTAGTTGTAGTAGATTTTAGTTTAATGATGTAATGTAAAACTTATGAATATATCTAGTGTTTCCAAGGCTACTAAACCAATCGGTATTTCGAGATTTGATCTTTCTTGTGATCATGCCAATGTTACGAAGTAATGCACCGACTCTGGGTAGCTAGGGTCGGGGCGTTACAACATAGATACTTTAGGATAATTCTTATGAAGCATTATCTCATGGATACTAAAGGGGAAGTAAACCCACCCCCACCACAAATATATGTAAACATGATAAACCAAGAAACATAGAATGCATTTATTAGTCATCATAAGGATGAATTATTTCATTTAAATTGTGATTGGTAATACTTTACTTGGAAATACATGTTTTAATCAATTTTATTAAGAATTGATCATTTATAAAATATAAATTGGGTGATGAAAATAAGAAGTGTGCATAAAAACCAATGTACCCCTACCATAAAGTAGTGATGAGGTACGGTTCACTTGAAAAAATTGGTTTTTATTTTAAATCTATGAAAATAATTTTATGTGGTATGGAAAAAAACATAATTATGTTACTTTGTTTATATGTAGATTGATAAATCCAAATCCAAATCCACTTCCATCCCACATAATGTTCTATGGAAGGAGGCTCACATAAATAAATATAGAATACAAGTATATGAAAATACACAAAGAATATGTGAATCATGTGTAAGTATGACATAATAAAAAAAATTCCACTTTAAATTGGTATTACTTAACAATGACTACTTATTTTCCTATATTTTTTATCTGATTTAGACACAAGATTCTTCATCATCTATAACCGATGAATGACTAATTATTGTGGCCATGAAGTAGACATAACAATATGGCTACATCAAATGTGCAGGTTTTGGAGTGTCGACTCGAAGATATTTTGAGAAAATAATTACACTAGGGGATAAAGATAAAAAAATATATGAGATTAGGTCCCAAATAAATGTTATAGAAAAAAATTAATTAGAAGTTTGAGTTGTTATAGAATGTTATGGGAAGGAATAAAATAGAAGAAACAACACAAAAACAACCACTATATGAAGATCCCCCCTGATTTGAGGCTATCCATTTTCCTCAAATGTTTGTCGTACTAGATGTAATTGATTTTTTCATAACTATTTTTGAAAAATGTGAAATAAGAAAATACTAATACCTTTATTTTACTAATATTCTATAGGGTAAAATTGATTGTGATTTATATCTATCAACACTCACCCATCACTTTGTTGTGAGGGGTACAGTGTATAATATCCAAGGAGATATTCTACATAACAAACAACTTCCAAAAGATTATGTGATAGTAGGGATTCACGTAGATCTTGAGTTGAGAACTGAGTTACCTATTCTCCTTGATGATCTGGATGTTTACATGGTTTAAATTTCTATTGGAACTTTCATATCATGGCTATTTGATCCTATAAAAATACATGTCAACAACAAGTTATGTCCTTTCCAATTTATTTTATTTTCAAACCCTTTAACAATTAATTAAAAAGGTTCTGAATCAAGGAATGTTATCACATATGGATAAAAGGGGAAATTGAGGTTTAAATAAAAATAATCTAAAGTATCAATCAATTAACTTCTAGAAATATCACATATACCCACAGTTTTAAACTGTTGGTATAGCCCATGAAACCATGGGTATAGGATATACCCACGGTTTCATGAACCATGGGCTACAGTGGCGTCGGTATAGCCCTATACCCACGGTTTTTACAAAACTGTGGGCATATCCCATGGAAATTTTATAATTCCCACGGTTTTCTTAAACTGTGGGTATAAATCTATTCCCACAATTTTCAGAACCGTAGGAACATATTTTCACAGTAATATAACATACCCACGGTTCAATGAACCATGGGTATAGATGCTTCCTGGACAAACTAATATACCCATGGTTCATTGAACCGTGGGAATAGATGCTTCTCCCAAACACAACAGTTGCTTCCCGCAACCTTCCTGCTTCCTGATTCTAGTGAACCCATAAAAAAAACTAGAATAGAATACCAAAACACAAAACTGAACTTGCATTACTAATGAAAACAAAAAGAAATTTTGATAAAAACTAAAACTGAACCTACGTTACAAATGAAAATTTTCTTACCAAAACATAACTAGAATTAAATTCTAGAGAATATACTTTGGCTAGTGCTAGATCCATGATATGTAAAAAAAATACAGACATCCTGCACTGGGTTGCTACAGATGAATCATTGTAGATAATAATAGAAGAAGGAAGGTTCACAATTAGAAGATATATTTAAACGAAGAAAGAATGCAGATACTTTTTCAAAAGATGATTCCAAGAGAAAATCTATTGTTTATCCAAAAGATAAAGTAGAAATCACTGGAAGTAGAGGCATAAATGGAAGCTAAATGAGACAACCTTGAAAAGGTTCATAATACTTTACTAGAAAATAAAAGATCTTAAGAACATTGAATGAATTATCATAGTTATACATAAGATTAATAGTTCATTCCGTAACATCTAGGAAGACAAAGAAAATGGTGTTTGGGATAAAGGAAGATGTTTTCAAAGAAGAATATCCCAAAGGGAGACAAATGAAATGGTTTTTGGGCTAAAGGAATATGTTTTCAAAGAAGAATAGCCCAAAGGGAAAGGTACGAAACTCTTAATGTTTCAAATCACACTGAATGTGTTTTCTCTAAAAATATAGATTCTAAAGACAAAAAAATGGTGTTTGGGCTAAAAGAATATGTGATAAGGTTACTACAAAATAATGAAAAATTGAAGTTAAAGAAAACCAAGAATACTCCCTTGGGAGAAGGATAAATAAAGGTTGCATGATGCCTAGACAGAAAGTATAATTTCTTGTATACAGTCACCAATATGTTCTAAGATCCAAGATTCAAGGGTTACTATTTTTGTTATGGGATTTTTTGGCACATATACTTTAATTATTATAAGAACATATGATTAACATAGAACAAGAATCAATCTATCAGATAAATCCAAGAAAAAGAATAATAAATTCTGTGAGAAATAGGAATAATACCATAATGTAGAAATATACAAGTGAGATGTCAAAAAGAAGTCTCCAATGATTTCTAAACATTATAAGAGTCAAATAAAAAGTATAAAATCTGTTCAAATTTGCATGAGAAAAAATAGAGATCTAATTAAAGAACAAAATGTTGTTTATGAGGAAATGAAACAAGGAAAAACTAATGTTTTAAGAGAAACTATGTGGGAGATATAAGGTTACTAGAAATATTGCATATATGAATTAGAATATGCTAGCATATAAGGTTGCATTTCACTTTGTTGCAAATTCAATAAAAGAGGTCCCACACAATAAGCCTATTGAGAAGAATGAGAACATTAGGTTTTCTACAAGGATAAATGATTATACAATTAGGAAAATATGATTAAGGATTATCCCAATGATAAAGTTGGAAAGTATGGAAGATCTCATAAGAGAGACATATATCAACATTATAGGTCTAATTAAAGAGAAAGTAACCCTCCTTATCTCATTTCATTTGATGTTTTCTAACATGTAGGTAATTGAAAGAATCAAATATTGGGGAAGTTGGAAGAGGCTATTAATACTGTATAACAATAGAATATTCTCATCATTGAGTATATAAACTACAAAGATGGTGAGAAAGTGGGTTCATCCATTTTGATGGATGAAAACATGTTAAGATGATTTCAAAGTGTTCGAAATCATGAAATCTATATATAAACTACAAAGATGGTGAGAAAGTGGGTTCATCCCTTTCAATATATCATTCTCAATATTCCCTCATTTTCATATACTTAACTCATGTGATGTTCCCCCTTTATATATGAAGTTTTCCTCTTATAGATGTGGGAATGTATGGGCTTCAGTTTGAAATTTTGACTACCTTAAGAATTGACTACTTTACTATCTTCCAAAGATATTGGTATTTGAATTTGTCAATGCTCCCACAAAATTCAGAATCGTCTATATTTAACTCATCCTAAAATCTCATCTTGAATCATGAAAATTCCTTATTTGAATATTTATAGTTGAATGTTTAGCTCAACATCATCACAGTGATTAGCTTTATAATAATGTAATGCCCTTTTGTAATCTTCCAAAATGTGTTCCTTTGATGTAATAAATATGCTCATTATGGTTCTTTCGTTTCCTCAACTTGAACTTAAATATAAGAATTATTAATAGCCTTATATTAAAACCACTAATAAATTTATCAGAAACTATCCAACAATGGCATCCTCAAGAGTCCCTTAGACTCACATCAGTAGTATAATAGTACCCGGCAGTAACCTCCCTCCCAACTGCCCAGCTCCTTCCCAACCCCTCCCCCCCCCCGCCCAGCCCCTCCCTCCCCACTGCCCAGCTGTTCCCCCTCCCCCTCCCCCTCCCTCCCCACTACCCAGCCCCTCCCCCTCCCTCCCCACCGCCCAGCTCCTCCCCCAACCCCTCCCCCTCCCCCCTACCCAGCCCCTCCCCCTCCCTCCCCACTTCCCAGCCCCTCCCCCTCCCCACATTCCCATCCCCTCCCCCTCCCTCCCCACTGCCCAGCTCCTCCCCCTCCCCCTCCCCCCCCCCAATTCCTAGCTCCTCCCCCTCCCCCTCCCACTCCCTCCCCACTACCCAGCCCCTCCCCCTCCCTCCCCACTGCCCAGCCCCTCCCCCTCCCCTCCCGCCCCGCCCCTCCCCCTCCCTCCCCACTGCCCAACTCCTCCCCCTCCCCCTTACCTTACCCCTCCCCCTCCTCCCCCCCTGCCCAGCCCCTGCCCCCTGCTCAGTCAAGTAGAATGGCGTATTTAGAGAAACTTTTGGATAAAAAACACATGAAATAAAATACACAAACATGTATTGTAATGTCATTAAACAATTGATATATATATATATATACAAAGTATCCACCATAAATAGAAAATGTTATCAATATTCAAGACTTGATCGTGTTAAAAGATTAAAAAATCAAGAAAAATCATAAGGGTGCATACCTCATGAAAGTACACTGTGATCCATGATTTCTGAATAACATCCTGAGCCTTTTCAAATGTGATGACAGTTCAATGTATCCAAAACATACACAAATATAAAAGCCAAATATTAAAATTAAAAAGTTAGAGTAAAACCTGAACCATGATTCCACTGAACAGGCTTTTTCTTTTGTGTTTGGAGTCTTACTAAAACACAAAAACCACATTAAAAAATTAGATAAAGGAAATCTGAAAACAACAAACAGCATATGCAACATCTAAATCAGTTAGACAACTCTGAATATTCATATAACTTTCAGATCACATACCAATCAGTAAAGTACAATGACATATTTAGAGAACATTTTGGATAAAAACACATGAAATAAAATACACAAACATATATCGCAATGTCATTCAAAAATTGATATAAATACAAAGTATCCACTATAAACAGAAAATGTTATCAATATTCAAGGCTTGTTCGCGTTATCAAGATTAAAAAATCAGCTCCTCATCCCACCCCTGGAGAACAAATTCCCCTCCCCCTCCCCCTCCCCCTCCCCTCTACCCAGCCCCTTCCTCATGCCCAGCTCCCCCTGCCCAGCTCCCCCCTCATGCCCAGCTCCCCCCCCTGCCCAGCCCCTACCCCTCCCCCTCCCTCATGCCCAACCCCTCCCCCTCCTCCCACATTCCCAGCTTTCCCTCATGCCCATCCCCTCCCCCTCCCCCTCCCTTATGCCCAGCTCCCCCCTACCCAGCCCCTCCCGCTCTCCCTCCCTCATGCCCAGCCCCTCCCCCTCCTCCCTCATGCCCAGCTCCCCCCTGCCCAGCACCTCCCCCTCCCCCTCCCTCATGCCCAGCTCCCCCTGCCCATCCCCTCCTCCTCACCCTCCCCCTGCCCAGCCCCTCCTCCTCCCCTATATTTACTGTATACCAATCAAATATGAGATTCATTGATATCCTAAGGCATATATTTTTTTAGGAAAATAAAATACACAGGGAAAGTTTTTTAGTTTTTGGTGTCATGAATGAACTGTGTAACAATATAATCATAAATCGATGAAAGAAAGGGGAAAGGGGAAATGAGTGCAGGTTACTTGCCTTTACTTTTAGAGAAATCACAGTCCTGATCACATTAACACCACAATTTTGTGCCAAGGTTCGAGGTATTGCCTCAAAATCAACTGCATCAGATTCGTAAGGACACTGTTTAGAAAGAAACTAAACACAAAAAATATGAATCACTCCAAGAACTAAAAATCAGTGCCTTTACATTTAAAGAAAAAGATCGGAAGCAACTAAACCTTCTCAACGCCTTCAATAGATGAGCTCTTCTGCTTCAAAGTGGAGGACACGGTCATACTTGCCTGATGAACATCCTCTGCATGTAGAGTATATGAAAGAGAGATTAATTAAATGCAACCCCCTCCCCTCCCATCCCTCCATTGCACCCCCCCCCCCTCCCAACCTTCCCCTCCCATCCCCCCCTCCCAACCCTCCACTACAGCCCCCCCCCCCCAGCCCTCCACTACAGCCCCCCCATCCCAAGCCTCCCCTCTACTGTTAAGGCCAATATTAGATGGCGAGATAATAATAAAAACAAAAAACCATAAAAAAAATTTGGCATGTGAAAATTACCAAAAGAATTGTCAAATAACACCCCTGATGAAAACATAATCCAAAAGGCATTTCATTGCATAAAGAAATTCACATACAAGCAGTCCACCAATACAAAAAAAATTAAAACTCCAACACAAGTCTCTCTGCTAAGTCAAAAATGGAGGGGATTAATATCCCCCCTATCACCATCATCTTCATCCCCATGTCCATCATCATCATCATCATCAGCAACATCGGCAGCAACATCATCAACAACATCATCACCAACTGCACCATCAGCATCATTATCAGCAATCTCATCACCAACAATAGCATCAGCAATATCCTCACCAGCTCTATCGCCACTACTGTCATCGCTACTAGGACCCTCATGGGAATCACCTGAGGCATTATTTAAAGAGCGCATTGATTCCATACATGAATTAAAAGTGGCAGCAACCTCTGATGGTAGTGACTAACTTAAAATTGACATAGCTTTCATGAAATGTTCATTCATTAGCTTACTTTTTTCACGCTCCTATAATACTATTTTCTTTGTCTTAGCTAATTCAGCACACACACTTTCCAAATCATAGGCTTTAGAGGAGTCCGATGACGACCAATACCTAGAGGGGACAATGTTTTTTCCTGGTCTACAATGGACTCTTCTTAGATGCTCCACACCTAACACCTGACTCAAATGATCATTTGGTCCTAATTTGTCTGCTTCCTTCTCATCCATGGCCTCCAAGGTAGACTATTGAAATTATAAACATATTAAATTATGAATTTTGTATAAATTTTTGAAATATAAATAAAAAAACTTACAATTTTATCTTGTGTTTGTGAATTAACTGCAGTTCCATATTTTTTTTCCTACTGAAGCAAAATAATTTGGCACGAGGTACAGGACCTTAAATACCCAATACAGCTTGTTGCATATGAGAAATGCACAAATTTGGATTAAAACCATATATGATAAATGAAAAAAAAATGTATTAAAGTGAGTTGCAACAAAGACCTACAAACATTGAGGTAAATGATAGTCATAACTGATTGGTGGTTTTCTGAAATGGTTTTCTGAAGTACGTTTCAAGGAAATATACTAATTGTTTAGGAAAAATAGACAAGCCATATCCTAGTATAAGATGTGATTTCCAGGATACATGGACTAACCAAGGGAAGGCATGAATAAGTTATGATGACATGTTATAAATAAGGACATTATTTTAATTTAGAAGAACGTACCATCTTCTTCTCATGCTAGGGCATTGTAGTGCGCCACAATCTGTGTAGATATGTCATTTCATCTTTGTTTTTTTTGTTTTTCACTGACACTTACTAAGAAACAAAAAAACAATACAAGTAATAAGAATTAAATTTTATATAAAAACCATTAAAGTTGGGTAGTACCTTATACTGTTCAGTCTTCCAATGTGCAATCATTTTTTGATATTGACTTTTTGGATAGTCAAGGTTTGTGGGTACACCCTCTAACTCAGTACCCACTCTGCTCCTCCAAACAATATGTAACTCATACTTGTATGACCGCCAATACTCTCCAAGATCACTTAACCTAGAAGCTTTGGCAGCTTCACCATTAGGAAAGTTAAATCGACTCTGCAACAAACATGTTAAGTCATATAAATACATTACTAATATAAATATAAATTTATAAAATTTCCATACCCATATCTGCACCCATGCCCTATCCTTGATGTCAGCACTGATATGTCTCCATGAGACCGGTTCCACCAGAAAAATATCATGATATTTGGCTAAGGTAGCTATGAAACTTCTGCACTCCTTAGAATTTTTACCGGCCATTTGATTTTGATAATTTTAATCCACCATAATCTGAGTTTCACGATTCTAGGCATCCCGCATTCGAGTACGCCCACATAGCCTACTAGAAGTTCCCACTAAATAAGATAAGAGGTGAAAATATAAGATTTTATTGACAATAAAATAGGACAAAAGTGAAATGCTATAATTTGAAACATTTATAATAAAAAACCCCAATTTAGGCTCCTGAATAGGTTGTGAGGCATCTGTGGACTTTACTGGATCAACATCCTCCAAAGGAAGTATCTGTTCCACAGCATGCTTCAGCTGATCTTCATGAACAAGAGTGGAAACTGAAGAAACATACTCAATATGTGTAGTATGGATGGTAGGAAAAGGAAGTGGCATAGACATGTCAAAATATTCATAGTAGGTTTGGGGATACATGAATGGATATGGAAATTGTGCAGGTGAGAACATCGGTCGAGTCGGCGTGGACCTGAAATGGGAAAAAGAGCGTAAATGGGATGATGATGGCGGCATGTATAGGAACATCATAGGGGTCTCAAGCGGAGGGCGGACATGTGTGGTAGATGGTATGTCCACTGATGGTTCAATGTGAGGAGTGGTAAGACGGGAGCTCCGCCTAGGTCTAGGAGGATCCCTGCTCGGTACCATAGTGAGAAGTGGAAACTCTGGAGTTATATATCCCTAAAAAAATTGATCAAAAATATGAACCTAATATTATATGTAATGCAGAATATAAATATTAGAATTATTATACTCACTGAAGACAACTCACGCTCATGTCTAATAGGATCAACATCAAATAATCTCTTCTTGTGAGCTTCTATTGTTTTCTTCATAATCTTCATAAGAATGAAATAAATATTTTTTAGAAACAATTTTTACAAATCATACATACAAATTAGAAACCAAATAAGACAAAAAATGTCATAACATCTTTTAGTAATGATAATTTACAACCAAGTTATACAATTTTTAAAACCACATTTTAAACATAGTTTTCTGAATTGAAATAAATATAATTAAATGAAATGAAACCAAATAATACTAAAATAGACATATCATTCCAAACTAAAACTAAATTAAAGTAATTACATTAGTACCAACATAAGAAACTCAAGTAAAGGTAAAGTTAATGAACTCTGAATATATATGGTTTCTTTTATATATTATCCTCCACTACCTCAGGTTCAACATCATCTCTCACAATGGGACAATTGTGTCATCAAATATAGTATTTTGGCTAACACCGATGGGGGCGTCAATGGTGAAAATTTCATCCCTAGAATCATGAAAAATATTTCTTAGGATTACTTCATTAATGACACCGTAATTAGGTTTCATATGGTCTTTCACATAAAACACTTATTTTTCCATTGATGCAAAAATGTATGGTTCATCGGTATGCAGGAATCGACTCATGTCAATAACTCTAAATCCGCAATCATCAATAAATGTACCATGTCACATAATTGAATAAAACCATTTACATTTCATCATAGTGACTTGACCTTGAGATTAGTAATCCAATAACATTATTTTCTCAACCAGTCCATAATAATACACATCTTCATATCGAGGCCGACTATCTGATGCACTGGAATAACAATCCATTCTAGAAGTTAACATAACACCATCATGTTGTGTTCTCATTTTCACCACTCTATCAGTTGTAACAAATTTATATACATTGATTATTAAATATTTATAGTCACGAACCAAAGAGTTGGGACCAAAATCCAATGCTCTTAATTCTTGATAAATGAAGTCAGCAGGTAAACTCAATACCTGGAATACATATGAGTAATATAATTAAATATATATATATATATTAAGGTATTTAATGTAATGGTCATACCTTTGATTTCAACTAAGCTGGGAACTCTTGGCTATGCATATCCTCTCTCCTTCTCAACGGAAAAGACCGATGAACTCTACTTATAATTTGTTTATCTTCTCTACATAAAATGACAATAAAAGTATAAGGTATATGTGATATGATATCTTATGATATAACATATATATATTCAAATTACTTACTTGATATAGGCATCGAACAAACCACAATTAAACAAGACTGTACGATGTACCATATTCCGCTCTTCAAAGCTCAATGTAACCAATGTATATGACCTGAAAATTCCACCTGTTTGGGGAAGATATGGAAACGGGGGATGAATTTCCTCATACTGCTCATCTTCATTTCTCATTGGTCGATTATGTCTTGTTCTCACATCAGAAAAATACATTGAACAAAAATACATACATTCTTGGGCTAGATAACTCCTCACAATGGAACCTTCGGGATAATTCTTATTTCATACATATGATTTCATTGTGCACATATTTTTTTCAGTGGGATACATCCACCGAAAAGCAACTGGTCCCCCAAGAAGTGTCTCAGTTGGAATATGAACTGTTAAATGCAGTATGCAAGTGAAAAGTGATGGAGGAAAAAAAATTCCAACTCACACAAAATTAACGATGCCTCTTGCTGCATTTTTATCAACAATGATTTGGATAACCTTTTAGCACAAAGGTATCTAAAAAATGACACAACTGAATCACTTCCACCCTTACATTATTGGATAGAAAATGTCTAATTGCTATTGGAATCAATTCATGAAGAAGGATGTGATAATCATGAGTTTTTAGGGATTTCAATTTCAAATGTCTTTTGTTGACTCGTTTAGATATGTTGCTGGAATAGCCATCTAGAACCTTGATATTCTCAAATATTGACAGAAATTGATCTTTCTCTACCGGTGTCATCACATAAGAAGCACAGGGAACTTTCCATTTGTTTTCACCGATACAAACGGGATGTAGTTCTGGTCAAATACCCCAATCCAATAAATCCCGATGAGATCGAAAGTCATCTTTTGTCTTCCCCTTAATATTCAAAAGAATTGTAAGAAAAAAATCACATATATTTTTCTCAATATGAATTACATTTAAACAATGATGTAACAAATTAGTAGACCAATATGGTAACACACAAAAATACTTCTCTTTTTCCAATTGTAAGTGACTTCAGTATCAGCATTTTTCCTCTTTCGAGATTTCAACTGACCTTTCCCTAATGAAAATCTAAAATCATTCAATTCATTAAGCACATCACTTCTTGAAAAACTTTGAGGTGGTTCTTCAGTGTCAACATTATTATCAAACCTCTGACGATTCTTACTGTATTGATGATCCATTGTCAAGAATTGGTGATGCCCCATGAAATTGAAACTACGACGATATTTAAGCCTTCTCGATTGTGTATTCTTCATACAAACGGGACATGATAGTTTTCCTTTCATGCTCCACCCATACATCATTGCATAGGCAGGGAAATCATTAATGGTCCATATAAGGGTAGCATGCATCTGAAACGTATTCTTTGAAGAAGCATCAAATGTTTGCACACCTAAATCCCAAAGTTATTTCAACTCTTTTATTAAAGGCTGCAAGTATACATCTATATCATTTCCAGGATCCAAAGGTCTAGATATCAGTTTACTCAAGAAAGTGAAAGGTTTTTTCATACACATCCATGAAGGAAGATTATAAACATGAATAAAAACCGGCCACGTGCTATGAGCAATAAGAATCTGACAAAACGGATTAAAACCATCACATGATAGGCTCAACTGACATTACGCACCTCAGCTACAAAATCAGGATGTTGTGCATCAAATGTATGCCATGTTAATCCATCTGTAGGATGTACCAACTCATCATTACCTTTAATTATCTAAACATCATGTCATCACATATTGACTGAAATTTCTGGATACGTGAATAGATTTTGAAGTTTGGGAATCAATGGAAAGTGCCACATGACTTTTTGTGGCACAAGAGATGGTGTTCCATCTGCATTTGTATTCCATCGAGATGTTCCACATTATTTACAGTCATTATGGTCAGTTGTTTCCTCCAAAAATAAACTACAATCTTTCGGAGAAGCATGAACTTTATTAGTAGAAAATCTAATATGCTTAATTAACTTTCATGCCATGTAATGATTTAAGGGAATATCTACACCATCAGGAATAAAGTCCTTCAAAAATGTAATAATATAATCAATGGTGGTATTATAAATCTCATACTTGGTTTTCCTATGATATAACCGCATTAAAAATTCCAACTTGGTCATTTTAGTACATTCTTGATATACCGGAGTTTTGGCATCATCTAATAAATGTTTCACTCTCTCAACATCATCATCTTCAACATTTTCCTCATGTGTACTAATATCATTTTCTTCTTACACCGGCATGTTATCTCTCTCGGAATGATGCACATATGAAAACTGATCAAATATCAAATTCTCCATGTCACTTCGTTCATTTCGTTTATAAACAGTCAAAGATTGACTCATATATCCATGGTGAAACCAAACATTATAGTTTTCTTTAAATCCAAATTTTGTTAAATGGTAAATAACTTCTTCTTTTCTTAACCATGGTCTTCCAACACAATTATAGCAGGGACATTGTATACAACCCCCATCTGACGCATTTTTAAATGAAAAATCTAAAAAATTCCCCAAATTATTTTGAAACTCGATTGAAATCCAATCAGTACGATACATCCAGCTTCTATCCATTCTATAAAAGAAAAAAAAATTATCATTCAATCAAAAATGTAAATCATATTTAAAAAATTCATTACAATCAATTTTATTATTAAATTAATCAAAGTATATTAGTAGATAGCAAAACATATTTAATGACAATAGGAGTCCATGATTGAATAAGTAGGAAAAAAGGAAAAAAGGTCTACCATGAGATGTAAACTAAATAAAAAATTTAAAAAAGGCACTCCCAAGTGGTCACTGATGGGGAATAAAAAAGAAAATTTCAATGTAAAATACTCCTTTATAGATATAGAGGCATTATACACAAGGGAAGAAAATTTTATTTTAATAATATGAATTTATAATTTTATAGATTATTTGGTAGGGGTTATTTGATGGGGAATAGAACATTCAATGAAAATAGAGTAGTTATAAATTTAATGTTTTGGAATTAATATTGAAAAAATGTTTCAAGGTATCCTACAAATTTTGTATAACATGATGCTTAAAAGATATACTTTTTATGGATTCTATTGGAACTTTGGAATATTTGTTCATATGGAAGAGATATGTTTTTTAAAATAGACATCATGATATACTTGGGAGTATTGAGAATCAATGTTTGGGGGTTTCAACCCCTTTAAAGGAATAAAAGTTAGAAACGTATTGTAAATTATATATAGAAATCACAGAACATGTTTGATATTCTTGAATAAGTCTATGGAAGGTGTGACCATCCTATTCATGATGAAAATGAATGCCTCAGAATTATAACATACTGAAAAAATATGAGTTTTAATACTCAAAATCCTCAAAAGAAGAATAGAAAAGTAAAGGAGAAAGATTTAGTTGTTGATGTTTCACCCAAAGTATCCAAAGGGGAAAGTCCATGGATCTTAGATAGTGGATGTTCTGCTCACATGATAAAAGATTTAAAAACATTTAAATCTATTGAAAAATGAAATGGATGCTTAGTTACCTTCATAAATTATGGGTCACTAAATGTTAAAGGAGTTGGTTTAATTGTTATTGGGAAAGAGAAGCTTAAATCAAAAAACACTCTTTATGTTGATGGATTAAAACACAATCTATTAAGTGTTTCTCAACTTCATGATAAAGGAAATATATTTTTTTTAGGAATTATGGGTTATTGGTTGAGACCATTGAGGTTGTAAGAGTGGTTAAAAGAGGATAAGAGTTCGAGAGGCAATTTATTCCAAGTGGGTGATGTTGAAAATTCATGTTATCTAAGCATGAATGAAGAGAATGAATTATAGTACTAGAGGATTGGAGAATATAAATGTTCTATTTCTTAAAAAGGATATGGAATATCTTTTTATTTTTATAGGATATGTTAAATGGAGAATATATATAGAGTGTTCTTTATTGGGGAGACTTAGGGAGTTGGCAGTTGAAACTTAGAGAAGAGTCCATGTGTTGTTCCCCATGTTTTTGACAAATAAAAAGGAGAAAATTGAAGAGCCCTTGATGATCGGAAAACTTAACATGTCTTAGAGTCTAAGATCCCTCATTAAGTTAATTGATTAAGGGGGTGGTGATTAGATCTTAATTAAGACATTTCTAGTATAGTGTTGATCTTTACTCTGAGGGTTAGATAATTAGGAAAACCATTATTAATTACAATAGTTCAGTGTTTAAAAAACATTTTTAGTGTTTGATTACTATGAAATTATTAATGAATAAAATCTATTAAGGGATATTGAATGAAATTTTTATGTTTTATTTACTGGAATCATACTCATTGATGGGTAATAAGTGAATTCAAGATAAGTTTAAGAAAAATTAATAAAGAAAATCCATCAAATTCGATGTCTACATCATGGTTGTAACGACCCCTAATTTTTATATGGGAATTTACCATTGAATAAATTATATGTGTGATATTTCATAAAAAACAAACAAAAGATTATTAGAAATTCAGAACTTTACATTTCCATAATATGATCATTGGCCATTATAGACATTAGAGATGTAGTTGTTAGAATGTGATAATTTGAATTGGTGCATATTAAGGGTAATGATAAGAGATAATTTATATATAGGGGTAAATGATGGCCACAACTTGTAGGAAATAACATTTTTAAAACACAGTAATCTGAGCTTGGGAGTGAAGTTTCATAAATTGGGTTTTACCTTGACAAATTACAAGATGAACATTAAGAAGTGAGACTTGATCATAACAATCAAGTGATGAGATGAAGGTGTTGAGAGTATAAATTTTGGAGAAGAAGATTCATCAATTTCAATTGATGAGGAATAATATAATTCATCTTATACGAGGCAGAGAATATAATTGAAGCTCCAAAATATCATTCAAGACCAAATACAGTAAGTACAAAGTAGGAGAACTTTAAGGATAACAAATCATACATCATTATTTTCTAAAGTAGAACCTAAAAATACTGTACAAAATGAAAATTTAGTAACCTAACCATATTAATATATCAAGACTCTATACATCATTATAATCCCCCTCCATTACATCATACCATGATTTTTGATCCATTACCTATGAATCTAGGACTATGGTATCCTTATAATACTAGTTTCACTTACCATCTTTCTCACCACAAACATGCCCATCTTGAAATGGAAGAGTTTCCAACTACCCATAACCTAACCATATCATCACCATCAGCCGTATCTTGAGAACCCCTATTCAAAAAGGTTGTCCCCTCAAGGAAATCTCCTTCCCCTGACCTGGGTAGTCCTGAGCATCCTTAGATGAGGTATCATCTAACCTTAACTCACAACCAAGGTCAATTATCTAATTTGAGTCAACAACTATCAGAGACTCAACACCATTCTTATTCCTTAAATAGAATTTTATATCTTTCCTCTTATTAGAATAAAAATATCATGATAAATCATTATTACGTTCATCCTTAACAATCCCAATGGCTTGACACCCTGAAAAAAAAATTGGGGTATCCTCATATTCGATTCTCAAACCTAAATCATTATCCAGCATACAGAATTCTACCTTCTCAATGTGAAGGGGGATTAGGTTCACTTCGACCAAGATACAAGAATAGAAGCCAAACTTGGATTCCTCTGTTTCTTGGTCCATTTTAATGGGAACACCCAGAGTAGCATCAATTTCATAGAGATTTTTTTTATGACATAAAATCCAATAAATACCAAATATTTTCAAAAAAACCTAAGCCCTCGAGTTCATCACCTCAACAGGATTAAATATGTGATCCCACTCTTACAACAACACTATTCTCAGAATTAACAAAATATATACAATTATTCATGCCTTTTTCTTTAGCTCATGAGAAGAAAATAGTATGTGAAAGTATCCACGCCCCATAGGGATAAATTTTAAGTTTCTAAAACCTTAAAAGTTCGATAATTGATTGACTAATTTTTGTGTATTCCAGAACTTATTTCCAAAAGGATGAACTAGATGGGAGATTACCAAATACCAATAGATCTTGAATCATTTCAAAATTACATCCCGATTTACAGTAAGATGTACAATATTACCTTTTTTAATAGGTGAAGGTCAGGATGTTGAGGCGGAGGCGAAGGTCAGGAGGTACAGATCGGGAGCGGAGGCGGAGCCGGGAGGCGGAGGTCGGGGAGGGGATGAGATGGCCGGGAGGCGAAGGTCAGATGGCTGGGAGGCGGAGGTCGGAGAGGGGAGGAGAGGGTTGGGAGGCGGAGTTCGGATGGTCGGGAGGCGGTGGTCAGGGAGGGGAGGATAGGTCTAGGAGTCAGAGGTCGGGGAGGTAGGGATGAAGTGGGGGGAGCGCGATGGAAGATTGATGAGTAACCCAATAGTTAGAGGTTGAATACCCATGGTTTTAATAAAACCATGGGTATATACTACTAAAAACCATCTATCCCCACGGTTCTTTAAACCGTGGGAATAGATGCATGGGGATAAACCCCATTTCCAGTAATCGATCAAAAAGACCTTCAGAGATTACCTTTACCCCTCCAGTTCAACAGTTGTATTTACTAATATTACAAGTTCATGTGGATACAATTTCAAAATATGGTAATATGACCACCATTTATTTTGAAGAATAAAAATATGAATATATCATTATAGGATTTCTTGGTCTTGATAATATAGATGAAATCCTTAAGTAAGGATGGTTGGGAGTCTGAGTTTTAAATGTATACATGAGGTGTGTTTTCATAATCTGTTTTTCCAATAGCTAATCTACTATGTCAATTACACTAAAATGTAATTCATATTTTTTAAGGCATATATATCATGTATAAATTCTGATTTTTTTTGTAAGACTTTGGAATATTACTAGGAATATTTTTTAAGTCAGGTGCTGAGATGGCACACGATTCCAAGGCCCGGTGAGGCTGAAATTAATTTTATAAAAATATTAAATATATTTTTATTACTCATGTATAGTTTTATTGAAAAAAGTGGAATATCTCATAAATGGAGTCTCGTGTCAAAAATATGAGACCACGATTGAATCCATTACAAGGATTTTACCCTAGGCGCGACCTAAAGTTGGTCGGTGTGAGAAATTCAGATGGGGCAGCCATTGGTGGGTGCATTGGATAAATTAATTAATTTAATTTATTTATTTAATAACCCTAACCCAAATAACTAACATAAGGAAACTATAATGGAAAATATGATACCAAATTTAAGTTTTGAAAGCGGTGTTTTCCCTAGGCACGACCTAAAATTGGTCAGCATGGGATGTTTAGATAAGGAAGATGTCGGCGAGTGCATTTAATTAAAATAAATAAATAAATTATTTATTTATTTTACTGAATGACCTAATTAAACCCTCTATAAAAACCCTTTTACGATGATTTTATAAGGGTTGTCCGCATAAACCTTTATATATCTAAGAGGAGGAGAGCGTTCTTCCTTGGGGGTCGACATCGAATGACGAAGGGTGATCTGATTGAGGTGGATTGATGGGTAGTGATCACAACAGGTCTTCTGCATTGCTAGCAGATGCGTTCTTCACCAACGATCAATCCATTATTTAGGTAGGACTCTTTATATGTAGTTTTCCTCCATTATAATTAAAATATTGATCATGATCAATTCCTTCATTAGGATCTGATTTAATTTGAGCCTTTGAAAGAGCCCGTGTAATCGAAATAAATTATTCTATCAATTTATTTCTTATTCATGCCTTGTTTCTCACCCTGGTTTCCCTGATATGAAATTTTTGACCAATAAGACTTGACCAATTATGTTTATCACTTTTTTATTAGTGTTTTTATCGCACATTTCTTTGCGATCTTCATTGTTAGACCACGGGGTCACAATTTGACGTTGTCGAGGCGGGTTTGAGTGTGATCGAACCCCAGGATTCATTACGGTAGCATGAATGACATGTGTAAAAATGGTTTGGGGATGGATTGATAAACGAGTGGGATGGTGTTTGGTGAATAGATTATCTTAGTAATGTGAGTGTGAGCTTTGTGATTGGAGGTGGTTCAAGATTGGATTGGTGATCCCTATTTTCCAAGTTAGCGTGTGTTAGTGACATGTGGTTTGACGTGTCAAGACTCGTTTTTTTCCTTGTAAGACTTTGAAATATTTATATATATAATTATAGAGCTAAGTATTGATACGGCGTACAATTTTGAGGCCCGGTGTTCCCAGAATTAATTTTATAAAAATATTAAAAATATTTTATATTGCACATGCAATTAATTAAATAAAGTAGGATAACTCTTAAACGGTTGATCCAATTAGAAATATGAGACCACGGTTGGGTCCGGAACATGGTGTTTACACTAGTAATGACATAAAATGAGTCGGTGTGAGACGTTAAGACCCCTCACTCATTGGCAGGGTGTTTAAGTGAATTAATTAATGATTTAATTAATTAACTAAAATCATTTAACCAAAAAAATATTATAAAAGTATCACCATGTAAAAATTCTCTATGGTAAGCTCATGATTCTTGGAATCTACTGATGGGAGCTACTTCCTCCTCCCTTTGATGAATACTTTGAAGAACGACGATGGAATGTCAAATCTGATCAAATCTAGACGCAACGAATGCAGTAGCTCCTTCTAATCATTGTGTGAACATGTTATTCATAATAGATCGATCCAAAATATAGGTAAGACTCTTATTTTGTGATTTTATTGGATTTGGTGTCCTGGAACTAACTTTTTTTACTTTGATTACATGAATATTCGATGTATTGAATATTAATAAAACTTATTATTATATATTGTTTTTTGGTCTACATGACTCTAATGTAATAATGTGCTAGAGTATAAGTTTCATTAATAAGGTTATAAAAATTACCCTCTTTTAAGATAATATTGATGTGATATGATGATATTCTCAATTAATGTTCTATGGTGGGATAACGCACTATGATGGGACATATGGTACAAAGACTGTCAGGTGCGAGTACTCGAAAGAAGGTGAGGCTTCTTCTTATCAAGTTCACACTTTGTAATCTCAAAGATGGAAGATTATGATAATAGACCATCCAGTAGGAATTCTTCATGGTTTGGTGTCATCGAATATTCTTATCTATGAGTGTGTGTGATGGTCCTTAGACTTTAATATTATTATTGATGCATGTTACTACTCGCGTACTTAGATGTATTTTGTAAACCATGAAGATAACAGTTCATGGTGAAGTTGGATACATTGGGTGCCTCACAAGTGACATGTCATTAATGAATAAGTCAAGGGAGGATTTTCCCTTCCATATTTATGGAAGCTGATATCTCTACCCTTTGATTGGAATAGAACTGGCACATTAAATTACATGGTCATTGTGCAACAAAGTGTTTATTTCATATAGTCAAATAAATACATATCGGGCATAAAGGTTGGTGACACGTATGTGCAATCTTCTTGATGAGATATTGTTACAAGGGGATTATATTATACAATGAGTGTTCATATGTGGTTGTTGACGTTACGACATAAATTTCTTTCTCTTGGGTGCCTTGACCTGTTTCTAGATAGTAATATTAGACTTTAAGAAATCCCGCCTAATTACAACGAGAAATAATCCTAGAGGGGCACACACTAAGTGTTTTTGTTGATCTCAATTAAATTCTATTTGAGTTTAATTAATGGAATAAATATTATTCTCGAGTTAGAGGAATAATTTTATTCAAGTTATATTAATCGTATAAATTAAATAAATATTTATTCGTCATCTTGTGAATAAAATATTTATTTTATTTATTCAATATTTTAATAAATATTTGTTCGCTAGATTTTGAATGAAATATTTATTTATGAATAAAATATTTGTTTATGAATAAAATATTTATTTATGAATAAAATATTTATTTATGAATAAAATATTTATTTATGAATAAAATATTTATTTGGTTATTCAATAAATGCTAAAGGAGTTTGAATGGACCAAGACCGAGTCCAGTGACAAATATTAATTAACAAGACCATTACATAATATTTGTTTTTGTGAAAGTTGGCACACACCAAAAAATAATAATTATATGATTATTATTATGCAGCATGGGATTTATTAAAGGTAATAAATGTTATTTAATGTAAAGTATGAAATTAAATAATATTTTAACTCAAATACTAACTCTATAAATAGATGAGAAAGATCCTCTATCTTGGTTTCGAGAAATGATTATTAAAAGAAATTTTAATATATCACCTTCCTTTGCGCACTTCCACTATTCTCGAAACCATCAAGTAGTATCAGAGGGTTCATATTTAAATTTATAATTATTTATTTGATTGTTGATCTATATGTAATTGTGGTTAGATTTTCATTTCATGTTATTAATTATTTAATCCAATTTGAATTAACATGTTATCATCATATTAATCATGTTCGTTCAGTGTTTCATTTTCTTAAAGATGTAAGAATAAATGAAGAATAATTGGATATGTCATCGGGAAGTGCCAAATCATTGGCTGGTAAAACTGGGTTACACGACGTGTGCCCGAAGCACATTCCATATACCCATGTACGTTGTATTGAGATGCGTTGATCAATTAATTACATGTGATTCTTTTATAGCACACCATATGTTGATTGGGCCAAACTGACACACAAAAAATAGATACAGGGTGTGTTACCAACATCTACAAACCATGTAGTCTGATCGAGTCAACACACTGAATCCCCAGGAATGTAACTTGGATATACGGAAACTGAATTACATGGTGTGTAGCTTCATGTACACTCTATGTAGTCTCCCATTAATTGACAAAATTAAAATTATATTAAATTTTAAATTTCATCATTAAAACCTTATTTTATTGATTGGCACACCGTTGTGTGTTTAAGAATTTAATAACAGTTTTAAAGAATCTTAAATTCTCAATTAATTTATTATAATTAAAATGTCATTATTGGTTATGTTGTTTATTTTCCATGAATTCCATTAATGATTGGTATCTCTAAATAAGGTCAGATTATCATTAAGATGAAAGGGAATTAATTAATTAATTAATTAATGCAAGCGTGTTTATCTTAAATAATAAAAGAATGAATAAAGTAATGAATACTAGCCATTTACTTTTGTGTATTAATTGCACGTATGATCATTAATGATCTTGACCAAGACATGTGTATGTGTTGGATGTTTTAATTTAATTTATTACATTAGTTTTAAATTATTTAATATTAAATTAAATGATAGCCTATGAGTCATTCCTCGCTCCATTATTATGTAGGACCTACGTGTCCAAAGATATCTATGTAATCTCATTTAACCAATCCTTTGGTTCCCCTCACCTACATGTGAGTAATAAATATTTGTAATTAATGGAGCATCAAAAGGTGTGTGGAGGTCGTTCAAGACGAAACCATAATGATGTCAAACCAGGTGATACACTGGTGGATAGGTGGAATGTTGTAACTCATACCAAGACTGGAAATATGAGTTATTTACCCTAGGTCAAAGGTTGATTTATTGTACTCTCATTAAATCAACCATTGGATAAATCTCATGGATGGTTCATTTAATTAATTAATTAATTCTGTCTATTAAATTATTTATTTTATGGATGCAAGGATGCGATCACATAAATAAATGAATTAATATACAGAGATGGAAATTAAATAAATGATTTGTGTGTAAATTTTTTATCCAACATGGTTAATTAATTAAGTAACATCCACTTAATATTTACAAGATGTGTAAAGGATAAAAAATATAAAATTCATGCATAATAAATCAAAATCCCTCAATTAAATATTAAGTCAGACTAAGACTTCCTTTACTTGATTGGGAATGAAACCATAGAACTAAGTGTAGTACATGGCCAAAGTCTGGACACTTGCTTTTATCAGGGAGTTATCATGAGAGTTTTGGGTTGAATTAATCGAAATTGAATTGTGTTAAATAGCAAATGTTTTTTCAATAAAAATTTGGAGGCAAGTGTTGAGGAAATCCAATTTAGGATTTTAGGATAGGGGAATCCACTCAATAGATCAAGGAACTACAAGTCCAAAGTTGGAAAGACCGCCTACATAATTAATTTATTATGGTTTTCATGGAAAAAGTCCGGATCATTAATAAAGTAATGGGGATCCTTGCTACTAGAATGTTGAAGCAAATATAAATTCTGAGTTCAATGGTGATGGCTATTGAGAGTTGATAAAATAGTGTGAGATTTAATAAATAAATAAATAATATTTAATTTATTATATATCACTTATTTTGTTTTCAAGAAAAGTACTAATAATATGATCTTTCTAATTCTAGAATAAAATGACAAGTTCATCATCCACACTATCCATATGATAAATATTAGAGAAAGATAACCTCCTAACTGGAAGTAACTTCCAGGAGTGGTTTAGATGCCTTCAGGTTGTGTTTCTCCATGAATGGAAATCTTACATGTTAGAATCCTAAATGATTGATCCGCCTGCTAAAGAGGCAAGTTATGAAGAGTTCCTTGTCTATAAAAAACATTTGAGCGATGTGGTTAATGTTCGATGTTTGATGCTTTTATTGATTTCTAGTGAACTAATGAAGTCTCATGAAAACATGGATGTGTATAGCATGCTAGAGAACCTCTGTGGTTGTTACCAAGAGAGAGCTAGACAGGAATCGTTTGAAATTTCCAAGGTTCTATTTCAGAGAAATCTTGGATAGGGTGTCCCAGTTGGGCCTCATGTAGTCAACTTAATTGGCTGCATTGATCGCTTAGAGTTTCTAGGGTTTAAAATCCCCGAATAACTGGGCACTGACCTCATTTTGGCATCACTACCTAAGAGATTCTCCAACTTTGTTGTGAATTTTAATATGAACAACATTGAGAAGTCTCTTCCATATCTTCTTACTCTTCTTCGTGAAGTAGATAAGTATATGAAGCATGAAAAACCTTCCATCCTTATGGTGAAAAAATATAAAGGGAAAGAGAATATATTTAAGCCCAAAGATTCTTCACACCCTTCCAAGTAGAGGAATATCAAGGGGAAAACAGGTGAATAGGATGTTGTCTATTCACATGTAGAAAGAAGGGCCACTAGAAGAAAAATTGCACCCATCCAAAGAAGCAAGGGGAAGCTTCAGGTGCATTTGTTATCAAGTGAAATTTATATGTTTCTAAAAATTGGGTATTAGATACAGATTTTGGTGCTCACTTATGTATTCAAATATAGGAACTAAGTAGATTCAGAAAGATTGACTGAGGAGAGGTAGATCTTAGAACAACCAACTGATCTAAGCTTATTGTTGTAGTTATCGGGGACTACCACCTCACATTGACAACTGGAATGGTCTTAGTTTTAAAGGGTTGTTATTATGTGCCTTCAGTCACCACAAACATTATTTTTGTATCTAGACTTGATACGGATGGATTTATTTTTAAATTTGGGAATAAATATTGCTTGTTTTATAAAGATATCATTTGTTATGGTAAGAAACATGTAAATAATGGTCTTTATGTGTTGTATTACACAAACCAAATAATGGAAATCAATAACAAAGTTACTTCACATGAATCATACTACCCCCAACTTTGGCATCACTAGCTAGGTTATGTAAATGAAAAGCGCTTGATTAAATTACATCAAGATGGATTTTTAGATTCTTTTAAACTAAAACCACTTGGTGTATGTCACATATGTTTACAAGAAAAAATGAACAAATCCCCATTTAGTGGGAAAGGTGAAAGGGATAAAGATCTTATTGAATTAGTTCATACTGATGTGTGTGGACCATTTCCTATTGAATTAAGGGGTGGATACTCATACTTCATAACTTTTAATAATAATTTTAGTAGATATGTATATGTATACTTAATGAGGTATAAGTCATATTCTTTTGAAAATTTTAAGGAATATAAGAATGAAGTTGAGAACCAGGTTGGTAAGAAGATTAAGAAACTTCACTTAGACCATGGTGGAGAATATATTAATCAAGACGTCATTGATTATATATGGGAGTTTGGGATTTTATCTCAAATCACTCCTCCTTATAAGCCTCAGTGGAATGGTGTAAGTAAAAGAAGGAACCATACCTTATTGGATATGGTGAGATCAATGATGAGTCATGTGAGTTTTCTATTATCCTTTTGGGGATATGCATTGTAAAAAGAAGCATATGTACTAAACTGAGTGTTAAATAAAGCAATATATAATATACCATACCAATTATGGAATGGAAATAAACCTGTGTTGTCTTACTTACATGTGTGGGGTTGTGAAGCATTTTTAAGGCCTCTTAATGTAAAAAATATTTCACCCTGAGGCACAAAGTGTATCTTTATAGGATATCACAAATAAACAAAGGGATATTACCTATATAATCCTTCAGAAAAAATGGTTGTGGTTGATAGACGTCCCACATTTATTGAGGAGTATCTTATCTCTAAAATAGATTGTGGGGGTGATATAGAATTAGATGAAGTTCAGGCTCAATATATACAAGAGTTGGCATAGGAACAAATTCAACAAAGCCCCATGGAAGAAGAAATTGTTCCAGAGATACAATTACTGTGTAGCAGTAGAAGAGAGGTTAGAGAACCAGAGCGGTATGTTTTTATAGTCACTGAGGATGGTGACTCAATATTAGTTAATAATAATGATCCTATAACCTAAAAGGAATTAGTAAGTGGCACAGATATTTCCAAGTGGCAAGAAGCCATGAATTTTTAAATGGATTCCTTGTACCAAAACCAAGTATGGATTTTTGTAGGCCCTCCAGTAGATGTAAATATAATTGGTTGAAAATGGGTATTCAATAAGAAGCAAGACATAGAAGGACAATTTAGTACCTATAAGGTGTAACTGGTTACAAAAGGGTTTAAATAGTGTTAAGGCATTGACTATGATGAAACCTTTTTACTAGAGGAAATATTGAAATCCATCAGAATTCTATTTTTCATTACATATTTCCATGATTATGAGATTTTTAAAATGGATGTCAAAACAGTCTTCCTTAATGTGAACCTTTAGGAACATGTCTATAATACACAACCCAAATGTTTTGTGACTCCAAAGGATTCCAAAAAGGTATGTAAGTTTCAAAGATCCATTTATGGATTAAATCAAGCTTCCAAGTCATGAACATTAATTTTGATAAGGCCATAACGAAATTTGGATTCATAAAGAATGAATGTGAGTCATGTGTCTATAAATAGTTTAGTGGGAGTGTATTCATTTTCTTAACAGTATATATTTATGACATGTTATGTAATGACCCGCCAATTCTCATTGGCTTGAGAGTACAATGAGTCATTACTAGGCCTTAAGCGACATCCCCAAGACGCCAAAGGCTGGTAATAAATGCTGAAGGGTTTCAATACAAGTGGGGGACGATTTACCCTTTAGGAAATAAACCAATAAACCTACCAACCATAACCAAACATTCACTATATGATGAATGAACAAATGAAAGACAACTCAACAACTTCATGAACTCAAAACAACATAAAGTAAGCAACAACGGAAGGATAAACAAATATCATAGTATATAGTGGATAAACTACACAAGACTCTCCAAATACCTCAAGACTCCATGATCCAAATGCTCCAAGATCCAAAATCTATGAACAGCCCAACATCACGAGGTAGTGCTAAACACGTGTGAACCATTACCTTTTCCCCAGTCCCAGAAGATAGCATCTGCAAAAGCACCAAAGTGCCAAAGCGGGGATGAGTATAAAACTCAGTAGGTTTTCCCAATGACTTCCCTACTCATGCCAGTAGGATAGAAGAGTTAGCCTCAATTATATAAAATGGTTTATATAAAACAATTTATCAAAATTAGTTTATAACTAAATATAAACAGGTTTCCAAAACCATTCATTAACAAAACCATACAAGTGCAATTGAAACCAATTTTTCCAGCAAGATATTTTTTCAAAAAAATAACCAAACAATATTTAAAAAGATTTCCAAATATCCGTATTTCGATATACCCAACCATTACTCAAACCCATGAAACCAACCATGCATGATATGTTATGACAGTTCCATACTCATGAGAAGTTTCTCGTCGATCTACCAAGTTGTCACAAGGTAATTCTTTCCCATGTGCCATTAATCCTTTGGCACCGAGAATAAGTTCATATTTCAACCAAGCCCCATATATGGAATTCCCATGTTCCATTAAACCTTTGGAACCGATAACAAGTTCATATTTCAACCAAGCCCCGTATATGCAATATAAACACACAACACATATGCCCAACAATCAAGCCAAAATAAACCTTTCAATAAAAATACCTTTTTATTGAAAACTAATTCCATCAAAACCATTTCAATGCCAAACCATTTCAATAAAACTCCATTTTTATTGAAAACCATTTCTATTTAAAAATCATTTTTCATCAACCATTTAGAAATTCTAGAAAATCCATAACTTAAAATCATCATTTTAAATTAAACCCCCTTTTGTACAACTATTCACTAAGATCACGCAATTTCACAAAAACCATAAATCATAACAAATGAATATTTTTCCATGATTTGAAAAATCAATAAACCAATTTGATTCTAATAAAATCAATTCTAACAAGAGGATTTGAGAGAGAAGACACCTACCTCAAATGTTTTGACGAAACTTTAACAACAGACGAAGAATGCACAAGGAAACGGGTCGATTCTCCAAGAGCGGCCTTAGATCTATTATCCTAGCAAGATCAAGACTCAACATTGAAATATTTGGAATCCAAAAACGTAGATCTAACTATTATAGGTTCATATATGATAAATAAGGGAGATCAGAGAAGTAAATCTAAGTAGATCTAATAAAACATGACAAATCCGTAAAGAATGGTGATATACCTCAAGAATCGGACTCGAAATCACCAAGGGAAGGCCCCGGAATGGCTTCAACTCGTGTGGGGAGGATTATACAGCCTTCTAGGGAGAGTAATCTCGAATTAGGGTCGTTTTGAAGCCAAAACGAAATAAATAGAGCAAAAAAGAGTAAGCTTCTAGAAAAAAGGATCTAAATTTGACCTCTGTGCAAGATTTGACAACACGGTTTGTGCCAACCGTGTATGGATCATGAAACCTTCATTTTGGTCCCAAAACTCCCTAAAAAAACCCCAAATTCTTCCATCCTTAACCTTTACCCATTTTTATGGAAACATCCCAATTTATGGAAACACTCCACTTCATGGAAACAACCCACTTTATGGAAACACCCCACTTTATGGAAACACCCCAATTTATGGAAACACCCCACTTTATGGAAACACCCCACTTTATGGAAACACCCCACTTTATGGAAACTCTCTATTTTATGGAAACTCTCTATTTTATGAAAACTCTCTATTTTATGGAAACTCAATCAAAGACACACCAATTAAAAAAACATGAGGAAAGGGGGTTATGTACCCGAAACCGGGGGTACTACATTCTCCCCACCATTGGTTTTTCCATCCTTGGAAATTAGAAATCCCTTGCTATCCAAAAAGAGTTTCGCCCCCTGCTCTTTTATTTCTTTCTCCCATTCCCAAGTCTCTTTCTGAATATGACCATGTTTCCATAAAACCCGCACTAGGCCAATGCTTTTCCCACGCAAGACTTTCTATTGCTTATCCATGATCCGCACTAGAATATGTACCAGTGATGCATCTGGTTCTAGCTCAACGTGATCCCATCTAATCACATGGTCAGGATCAGGGTGATACTTTTTCAACTGAGATACATGGAACACATTATGCACCAAACTAAACCGTGGTGGTAATGCCAACTGATATTCCACCTCTCCAACCTATTCTAGCATCTCAAAAGGGCCAATATATCTAGGATATAACTTTCCCTGCTTCCCGAAACAATGATTTCCAAGCCTTGGAGAGATCCTCAAGAAGACATGATCACCCACAACGAACAATAACGGTCTTCAACGGTGATCTGCATAAGATTTCTAACGACTCTGAGCTGTGTCCATCCTCTTTCCAATCAACTAGATATTCTCTGTTATTTCTTGGAAAAGGCTTGGACTGACTAGTGAAGTTTCACCTGTTTCCACCTAGCATAGTGGAGAACGACAAGGACGCTCATACAATGCTTCAAACGAAGACATGCATATCGAGGATTGATAGTTGTTATTGTATGAGAACTCCACTAAGGGTATATGATCCTACCATGAGCCACCAAAATCCATTACACAAGCCCACAACATGTCTTCCAACATTTGTATCGTCCGCTCAGATTGCCCTTCCATTTGAGGATGATACGCGGTTCTCATAGTCAACTGAGTTCCAAGGGCTTGTTGTAATGATTTCCAGAAACGAGATGTAAATCTCGGATCTCTATCTAAGACTATTGACACTTGTACACCATGTCTCTTTACCACTTCTCAAATATATATTTTTGAAATATCCTCTACCATATGAGTTTCACAAATAGGGATGAAAAGGGCCGACTTGGTTAGACGATCCACTATCACCCAAATGGCATCGTGTTTCCAGAACATTCTTGGAAGAACTGTAACAAAATCCATTGCTATTTGATCCCATTTCCACACTAGGATGGGAAAATATTATAACATACCTTCTGGTCTCCGATGCTCTACTTTAACCTGCTGACAAGTTAAGCACCACAAGACGAACTCGGCCACCTTTTTTTTCATGACGCTCCACCAAAACTGCACCTTCAACACCTTATACATAATCTGTGTACCTTGATGTACAGCCCATCTTGAATGGTGGTAATCATGAAGGAGTTGTTCCTGAAAAACCATAGGTACAACCATCTGATCTCTGAAACAAAAAACTGAACCCCCATCAAGTTTCCATCCCTCAATGGTCTCCCCACCATTGAGTTTTGAACTTACAATCAGACATTATGCATCATATGTTTGTGCCCCTTTGATCATTTTTACTAAATTAGGAACAAGCGTAGCAGAAAAGAAAACTGCAACATCACCTCAGTCTTCACATTCCACATGCATATCGGCTAAGACCGACATCAACTGTCATTCATCTGAAGCTTCTTTCGTCAACTGAGCATATAACTTTCTACTCAAAGCATCCGCTACCGAATTTCCTTTCCCTAGTGTGTACATCAAGTCAAAGTAAAACATTTGGAGATACTCCATCCATCTCCTTTACCTCAAATTCAAATATCATTGTGAGAAAATGTGTTTCAAGATTTTGTGATCCGTAAACATAGTAAATTTATCACTAAAGAGATATGTCTCCATGTTTTCAAAGCATGGATGAGTGAAACTAAATATAAATCATGTTTTGGGTAATTCTTCTCATGAACCCTCAACTGCCTTGAACTATAAGCAACCACGTGATCTCTTTTCATGAGAACACAGCCCAACCCTGATCCTGAAGCATCACAATACACCACATACCCCTGTCCTGATTCTGGAAAGATCAAGATAAGTGTCGATGTAAGCCAAACTTTCATTTCCTAGAAAGACTTATGACATTACTCTATCCATTGGAACTAAGCATTATTCTTTGTCAGAGTTTTCATTGGTGAAGCTAGTCATGGGAAATCATGCACAAAGTGTTAGTAGTAACCAACTAGACCAAGAAAAATTCGTATCTCAAACACATTATTTGGTGGTTTCCAAGAGATAATGGATTCTATCTTTTCAAGATCAACATAAATTCCTTTATCAGAAATGACATGTCCATGGAAATGTACTTCCTGTATCCAAAAATTATACTTTGATAATTTGGAATACAAACGATGATCTCTCAAGATTTGTAACATTGTTTCTAGGTGCACCTCATGATCAGCCCTTGTCTTTGAATAGACCAAAATTTCATCCACAAACACCACAACAAAAGAATTGAGATATTTTGGAAACATATGATTCATCAATGCCATGAAGACTGTTGGTGCATTCGTTAGACCGAAAGGCATGACTACATATTCATAATGTTCATATCTACTTCTGAAAGCTGTCTTTGGAATATCCTCTTTCCTAACTCTCAATTGGTGATATCCTAATCACAATTCAATCTTGGAGAACTACTGACCTCCCCTTAATTGATCGAACATATCATCAATTCTTGGAATTGGATATCTATTCTTTATCGTAACTTGGTTAAGCTTACGATAATCAACACACTGCCAAAAATTTCCATCTGCCTTCTTTACGAACAAAACTAATGTTTCCCATGGAGATGTACTTGGTCAAATGAAACCCTTGATTTTTATCTCCTCTAACTACACTTTCAATTCTCATAACTCTATTGGGGACATCCTATAAGATGGAAGGTAAATAGGACTGGTCCCCAGAAAGAGATCAATCATAAACTTCACTTCCCTTAGAGGTGGTAACCTTGAGAAGTTCTTGGGAAAGACATCTGGAAATTGATCCAAAATAGTTGGAAAACTATTTTCCTCGATCTCTTCCATTGATTCCAAAGTCAAATCTTCCAATTGGTAAGATATCATTCCCACAATTGGTGCCAACAAGCTCTTTGCACCTTTCTTTACAATCCTCTCTCCTCTAAAGAGATGCTCGATGTCGTCCTCAGTCATGAAACTAACTGTTCTCCTATAACAGTCAATTTGAGCCTTAAACATTTTCAGCCAATCCATACCCAGGATTACATCATAGACATCCATATACAACATCGAGAAGTCCCATTTTAGCTCAACTCCATCAACAGTTATATCACATGCTCTAAACACAAAGGCTTTATATTCTCTTTCACCGAGAGGAGTTTGCAGTTTCAAAATAGAAGGCATCATTTCCAGTTTTAAACATAGAAAGTCAACAGTATGAGAAGAAATAAAGGAATTTGATGAACCAGTATCAAAAAAAACACTTGCACAAAGGTAGAATTAAAAAGAATCATACCTCTCACTACATATGGTCCATCCTGATCATCGACAATCATATTCTCAGCTCCATACAATTACTTCTTCACTATATTGTTCTCCTTATTTCCTTGCTGAGGTTGCCCTGGTTTAGGAGTCATGGTATTTCTAGAATCACCATGCCTAGCTCTGCTCTTCTGATGAGACTGATTCTGCTGTCCTCATCCAGTCGAAGCATACGATGTTTGCGATAGCTGAGAAGTGTCTTGAGCACCTGACCTTGGAGCATTGCGACAATAGCGCTGAAGATGTCCCATCTTGTTACAATTATGACATGCTCTAGGTTGTGTCGTACAATCTCGCTTTATGTGGTCAAGCAAACCACATTTAAAACAACCTTCTTTTATCTAGGGTCATGGAGGAAGGTTTACTAATCCAGCCATCGGGTTCTAATTTCCACTTGCAGCATGGAAATAGGTGTCCCTTTTCCTCTTGTTCCCAACGGTTGAGTTCCCACCGTTTCCTATAGGTATCATCATGCCTCCTCCCATAGATCTCGAGATATCACGTTCATCCACAGTCACTCTGTTCACCATCTTTGTATAGTCTGTAATACAAATTACTATAATCTTTGATCGAATATCCTGTCATAGCCCTGATTTGAAGATGTTTGCCTTCAAAGAAGCACTTACTGTGACTTCTGGTGCAAAGCGTACTAAGTTCATGAACTTAGCCGCATACTCTGTGACAGAGATACTCTCTAGTTTTAGGATGAAAAAGTTTATCATTTTCTGAATCTTGAACGTGTGAGGATAGAATTTTTTGTTGAACAATTCCTCAAAATCCTCCCATGTAAGTACTTCATCCAATTTAGTCAGCACCGCTAAATCCCACCACTGACGTGCAAGATCCTCGAGCATATACGTCGCCAGTTTGACCTTTATCTATACTGGTGTGCCGATGAAGTCAAAGATACGATTCATCCTACATAACCACACCTCCACCTTCTCGGGTTCGGAATCACCCCAGAAATTAGGTGGATTCTGCTTCATGAACTGGATGGTATAATCCACATGTTGTGGATCATTCCTCTAGTTCCCTATGTCCACAGCTTGAAAAGCTTGGAAAATACTCTGAACCAGCTCTTGGTTCACACATGGTTCAGGTGAAACCACATTCTCCGTAGCTTCTTCAGGTTGGTTTCGACAATGCCTACCAAGTGCCATTTTCTAAACTAACAACAAACTCCATTAATCTCACTCTCTAGCAACTATAGGCTTAGCATTTCAAATTATATCACATCAACTATCACAATTTTTTTTTCAAAATCATCCTTTTTACCATGTTTAACTATTTTTGAAACCACTTCACATGCTTTTGAAAATTAAACCATTTTTAAAATAAGATAATCATTCACTTTTTCAAAATCCTTCAATATAAAACCAATTCCATACTTTTCAAAAATGATCATTTCTCGAAATGATGTATGCACTCCTAGTGGGAAGTCATTCCTCTATAATGCATGTCATGCTCATCTCATTGGAAAAACCCATGACAATGAGATTTCAAAATCCTATAAGTGTCTCCAAACACTTATTTACCCAACTCCCTAGTAACTTGAAGTTCAGCATAAAATGGTTAGCTATGTCCTTTTATGCTATATATTTCAAGTTCCGACAATCTTACTCCTTTCTAAGATTCCCACACAAGGAATAGACAAGAAGGGATTTCATCTCCAAAACTAGAAACATTGATGACTACTTGTTAGGAAAGGACCAAACAAGATGATACCATTTGTAATGACCTGGCAGTTCTCATTAGCTTGAGAGTACAACGAGTCATTACTAGGCCTTAAGTGACATCCCCAAGATGCCAAAGGCTAGAAATAAATGCTGAAGGGTTTCAATACAATTGGGGGATGATTTACCCTTTAGGAAATCAACCAGTAAACCTACCAACCATAACCAAACATTCACTATATGATGCATGAACAAATTAAAGACAACTCAACAACTTCATGCACTCAAAACCACATAAAGTAAGCAACAATGGAAGGATAACCAAGTATCAGAGTACACAGTGGATAAACTACACAAGACTCTCCAAAGGCCTCAAGAATCCATGCTCCACATGCTCGAAGCTCCAATATCTCCGAACATCCCAACATCATGAGGTAGTTCTAAACACGTGTGAAACATTACCTTTTCCCCTGTCCTGGAAGATAGCATCTGCAAAAGCACCAAAGTGCCAAAGTAGGGGTGAGTATAAAACTCAGTAGGTTTTTTCCAATGAATTCCCTACTCATGCCACTAGGATAGAAGAGTTAGACTCAATTATATAAAATGGTTTGTATAAAACAATTTCTAAAAATTAGTTTATAACTAAATATAAACAGGTTTCCAAAACCATTCATTATCAAAACCATACAAGTGCAATTGAAACTAATTTTTCCAGCAAGATATTTTTCCAGAAAAATAATCAAACAATATTTATAACCATTTCCCAATATCCCTATATCAGCATACCCAACCATTACTCAAACCCATGAAACCATCAATGCATTATATGTTATGACAGTTCCATACTCATGAGTGGTTTCTCATCGATCTACCAAATCTTCACAAGGTAATTGTTTCCCATGTGCCATTAATCCTTGGGCACTGAGCACAAGGTCATATTTCAACCAAGCCCCGTATATGCAATTATCATGTGCCATTAAACCTTTGGAACCGAGCAAAAGTTCATATTTCAACCAATCCCCATATATGAAATATGAACACACAACACATATGCCCAACGATCAAGCCAAAATAAACCTTTCAATAAAAACACTTTTTTATTGAAAACTAATTCTGTCAAAACCATTTCAATGAAAAACCATTTCAACTCCAAAACATTTAAATAAAACTCCATTTTTATTGAAAACCATTTCTATTGAAAACCCCTTTTTCATCAACCATTTAGTAATTTCAGAAAATCTATAATTTAAAATAATCATTTTAAATTAAACCCCCTTTTTGCACAACTATTCACCTAGATCATGCAATTTCACAAAAACCATAAATCATAAAAATGAATATTTTTTCATGAATTTCACAATAAATAAAACAATTTTATTCTAAGACAATCAATTCCAGAAATAGGAATCGAGAGAGAATCCACAAACCTCGAAGTTTTTTATGAAACTTTAATAACAGACGAAGAACGTGCAAAGAAACGAGTTGATTCTCCAAGAGCGGCCTTAGATATCTTATCCTATCAAGATCAAGACTCAAAATTGAAATATTTGGTATCCAAAAACATAGATATACCCACTATAGGTTCATATCTGATAAAGAATGGAGATCGGATAAGTAGATCTAAGCAGATCTATGAAAACATGACAAATTCGTAAAGAATGGTGACATACCTCAAGAATCGGCCTTGAAATCACCAAGGGAAGGCTCTGGAATGGCTTAAACTCATTTGGGGAGGGTTATCTAGCCTTCTGGGGAGAGTAATATCGAATTAGGGGCGTTTTGAATCCAAAAATAAATAAATAGATCAAAAACAAGTAAGCTCTTAGAAAAAAGGATCTAGATTTGACCTATGTGCAAGATTTGACCACACGGTTTGTGCCAACCGCATATGGATCATGCAACCTTCCTTTTGGTCCCAACAATCCATAAAAAAATCCCAAATTCTTCAATCCTTAACCTTTACCCCTTTTTATGGAAACATCCCAATTTATAGAAACACCCCACTTTATGGAAACAACCCACTTTATGGAAACACCCCACTTTATAGAAACACCCCACTTTATGGAAACACCCCACTTTATGGAAACTCTATATTTTATGGAAACTCTCTATTTTTTGGAAACTCTCTATTTTATGGAAACCCAATCAAAGACACGCCAATTAAAAAACGTGGGGAAAGGGGGTTATGTACCCGAAACCGGGGGTACTACATGTTACTCATTGGAAATGAAATATTAGTCTTACATTCTATTAAGGTATAGATGAATAAATGATTCTCTACAAAGGACTTGGGAAAGGTAACATATATTCTTGGGATCAAGATCCATCATGATGGATCCAAGTGGTTTCTCGGCATAAATCAAAGTATATACATTGATAAGATAATGAAGCAATTCAGTATGGAACAATCCAAGAGGGGATTGTTTCCAACGTCACATGGAATTCATATTTCTAGGAAAATGTGTCCTCAAACACATGAGAAAATAATAAGAATGACAAGGATTCCATACACATTAGAAATTAGGTCAGTCATGTATGATATGTTATGTACTCAGCTAGATGTCACCTACGCATTAAGTGTGATAGGAAGATATCAAATTGATCTAGGTGACCGCCATTGGATAGCATCCAAGACTATCCTTAAGTATCTAAGTCGTACTAAGGATATATTTCTGTTTTATGGGGGATATGGGGAAATAGTCATCAAAGGATATACATATTCTAGTTTCCAAACTGATCAAGATGACATGAAGTCACAAATGAGATATATCTTCACTTTGAATGGAGGTTTTATGAGCAGGAAGAGCTCAAAACAGGCTATGGATACATATTCTACAGTATAGTATGAGTATATTATAGTTTTTGAGGTAGCTAAAGAAGCATCATGGATGAGAAAAATCGTCCAAGATCTTGATGTGGTACCTAGCAGTAAAGATTCTATCTCACTCTATTGTGATAATACTGTAGTGGTGTCTCTTGAAAAAGAGACAAGGTCACATCAGTGGATGAAGCACATACTTCAAAAGTATCATCTTTTAAGGTATTTTTCTTAGAGATTTGAAGTTTAAGTGAGTAGTATTTCCATAGAAAAAAACATGGTGGACCCATTGACTAAATCCTTGACTCATTAGAAACATGACTATCATGTTAGGTTTAGCATACTAATGGTTGTAGGCAGTTGGCTCTGGTCCAAGTTAGAGTTTGTTTGAGTTAGTGTCCTAGGACCAACTATTTGTACTTTGATTACATGAATATTCAATATATTTAATATTAATAAAACTTATTATTACATATTATTTATTGTTCTGCATTGCTCTAATGTAATAACTTCCTAGAGTATATGTCGCATTAATAAGGTCATAGCAGTTCCCTACTATGATGAGAATGTTGATGTGCTATAATGATGTTATCAAATAATGTTCTGTAGTTGGATAAAGTAATATGATGGGACACATAATACACAGACTCTCAAGTGCGAGTACTCGTAAGTAGATGAGGCTTCTTCTCATGAAGTTCACACTTGGTAATCTCCAAGATGGGAGATTATGAAAATAGACCCACTGGTAGGTATTTCGTATTTTTTGGTGTCATTGGATATTCCTATCTACAAGCATGTGTGATGGTCCTTAGACATTAATATTATTATTAATGCATGTTACAACTCGTGTACTTAGATGTATTTTGTAAACCATGACGATAACAGTTCATGGCGAAGTTGGATACATTGGGTGCATCGCAAGTGACATGTCATTAATTAAGAATTAGAGAAATGATTTTTCCCTTCCATCTTTATGGAATCTGATATCACATCCCTTTGATTGGAATAGAATCATCGCATTAAATTCCATGGTCATGGTGTAATGGTGTTTTTATTTCAAATAGTCAAAAAAAAAAACATTTCGAGCATAAAGTTTGGTGACACGAATGTGAAACCTTCTTGATGAGATATTAACAAAAATGGGTTATATTTTTTATTGAAAAAGTTGGTACATGCCACAAAATTATAATTATATAATTATTATTATACGGCATGGTAAGGGCTCATGCTTGGCATCCAAGAGACCCGGGTTCAAAACCGGGTGGAGGCGAATTTCCGGTACTGTAGCAGTACTGTAGTAGTATTGTAGCAGTCACTGTATCAGTTACTATCGGTGCTATAGTAGCCAAAACTATTCATCTGATTTGGGCCTTTGGGCCACCGATTTGGGCCTACGGGTCTCCAGGGCCTTCGGGTCATCAAATGCCTTCGAGACACAGGGCCTTCGGGTCACATAGACCATGGAGTGCCCAGTTCACACAGAACAGGCCCCAGAAGAGGATCAGAGCAACAGGAGTAGCAGCCACCCAATGCAGAGCTAACTAGATTAGATGAATGAGAGGGTATGGCAGCCGCCATCAGGACCAGGCATCGTGCAGCTTTGTACGGGACAATGCTAGCCGATCAGCAATGCAAGGTGGGGAGCTAAAGAGATCAATGATGCAAGACGCTGGGGAGGGGCAGTTCTGGTGGGCTAGGCCTACGGGTCATGTAATGGGCATGGTATGCCTCTGGGCCTTCGGGTCATGTATTGCGGGTCATGTCGGGCCTTGGGCCTTGGGCCTATGGGTCATGTATGGGTTCCCCTTCAACCCTTAAAAGGGGGATTATCTATAATAAAAATAAAAAAATGCCTTCGGGCCATTCGGGCTATAGTTGGTATGCAATTAAATAATATTTTAACTCAAATCCTAAATCTATAAATAGACGGGTATGTATATTGTGTAGAGCATCCAAAATTGAGAATAGATAATTATTGCACAAAAAAATTCTCTCTCAACTCCTCCTCCTCTCTCCCTTTCAAGAATGAAAAGTTCAAGAGAGATTTCTTCAAGACTGAAGAATGAGAGATCAAGAACGAACAATGCAAGACATTTGACTCGCCGTAGTAGTACTCGGAGATCAAGTGGTATTGCTCAGAGATCATAGGAGCACATGTGGATCACCACTAGAGATATTCTATCCTTTGATCCTTACAGCGCAATGAAGGTAATCTGAAAGGAAATTTTTGAATGATCAACATTCACCAATGAAGAAATTTCCTAATCCCAGGTATTTATTTCTTCAAATATTAAATAAATTAAATATAAATTTAGCATGCAAGATTCTCGCTCTTGGTTTTAGGTAATGATTATTAAAATAAATTTTGATATATCACTATAAGAAAATCACCGCATAGCAGCGGTTTAAACTGCCGCCATATGATTCTACAGAGGTTTCATAAAACCACCACTAAATTGGGAGTCAGTAACCAATACATAGTGGTTTCTTCAATCTATAATCGATTTTCGTTAAGTGTCATAGAAACATTTTTAGTGGCAGTTCTGTGAGGTTCTAGTGGCGGTTTCCAGGGAAAAAATTCGAACTTTTTTAGCGGCAGTTTTAACTGCCGCTAAAATACATGCACTGTATAATTTAGCGGTGGTTTAAACCGCTGCTGATAATAGACAGCCACAATTTAACGGTGGTTTAAACTGCCTCTAAATATGTGACATTTACTTAGCGGTGGTTTAAACCGCCATTAAATATATATTTGTAAATAAAAAAATGCTACTTGTTCTGCAGCCCCAGTACCAGTACCCTGAAAAAAAACATGTGCAAAATTTATATAACAGAATAATATAATCCATCTAATAGTATTCAGTAATTAACCATTTAAAATACTAATATTCACATCCTAACATAAATAAAATGAAAATATGTTTGGTGACTACTCTGTGCCACACATGATACATAAACAAAATATGTTTAGTGACTACTTTGTGCCATACATGATACATAAACAAACCAACTATTTCCAAATTTATCCAACATATCAACAAAACCACTAATCATTATTTAATGATGAAGACATCTCCTCACCCTCTCCACCTCCATCTCTACTTCCTGGTACCGACACCTATAAGACAATTATATTGAAAATTAAATACTATTGTATATTTATATTTAATATTAAAACCAATAAATGTATGAAAACTAAATGATTTTGAATTTTTGTGATTTACCTACTCACCACTACCCTTCATCAATGCAATATAACTTGGGATAGATCTGGTTGTATTCTGATATAAATCAATCAATGCTTTCTACAAAGTATATATCTAAGTCCCCTGATCCTTAATTTTGTTTTGCATTGAAAAAAAATCTCTCTGAGCATCTCGAGATAGGGAGTGACTACAACCAAGAGTGGATGAAACATAAATCCCTGATGGTATACCAAATACCTCAGATGATATGGGTCTCATACCCATCCCCCGCACTCAACCAGGATGCTCGTTCCCAAGTACTTGATCAACTGGGTCAGTCTGGGAGACTGAGTAAGACTGTGCGGGATTGGCATCCCATAGTTATTTAATTTTTACCTATAAATCAAATAACAGCAAAATTATAAGAAATATATATTAAAAAAGTGAAAAATTAAAATAATTTATTATAATGAAAAATGAATTCATACCCCAACTTCTTTGGTGGACTCATTAACAAAACTTCAATCATATTTTTTATGAACATCCAACTACAATTCTGTTCGAGATGTTGGGTGCCCTAAACTCTGTGACTACATTAAACAAAGATAAATAAAAAATTATAATATATTAAATAGATAATATTGTATTGTAAATATTTAAACTAATAAAAATATTATCATATTTGATCGGCTTCTAGACAAACTCTTTGACCCCGTAGTGTGAGGGATGATTTTCTTAGACCGGCTCAATGGATTCTTCCTTGAAAGATCCTGAAATAAATAAAATTTAATTTAATAGTAATGTATGAAATTTAATCTCCTTTTAATATAAATGTATAAATTTAAAATGAGATTAATATAATAATATATATTTAAATACCATCTGATTCTCATCACGATTTCTATCAACAAAAACTTTCCATTTCTTTTTGGGTGCCCCATTGGGTACATTTTCATACATTTGTTGGGTTCTAAATGAAGTATTATGACAACCCTGATCTTTTATTACACAATTAAACATAAAATATCGAGAGGTCAAGTGTCTTTGGGGCTTAGGATCATTACATAATAACTTAAAACATGAAATACAACATCTTTATTGAAAAATTCCTTTACATGACCACTAAATTCCCTCATACTTAGCATTTCATGGGATAACCTGAGGACATGAATAAGAAAAGGGTGAGATATAAAGCCCAGTAAGGGAATAATCATGGAATAACATGAGGAATACAATACATGTTAGAAAATAGGCATATCAATAGAGCACAAGAGAAGCATAAACATAAAGTCATGATAAAGCATGATAATCATAACATGGAAATGTGGCAACCACACTTAACATGGAATTAGCATGAGCCAAGGCTCATTGCACATGGAGCATGAGTAAACCCTCATTCCACATGAAGCATGAGTAAACCCTCGTTGCACTTGAATTAGCATGAGTAAACCCCCATTGCACATGATATATCATGATACTATACTTTACCCAATGCATTGGAGTGTTATCAGGGAACACCCTTCTTAAACATTTCATTCCATGCATAAGTGTGCCACATGGATCATAAAACATTGAATCATTAAACATAATAATTTATTCCACAATAAAGGGGTGTGGAATACAAACATGAAACTCTTTAAACAATAATTAAATGTGCATAAATGTGAATACCCTAGATAGAGAAATGGTTATGGTATTCACTACACAATGACTTTGGCTTGGAAAATCACGGTGCAATTTCGGCAGCATAACAGCGTGACATAAGAACTCATAAAAATGGTTAATGAGAGATAAAGGGGTGTCTCATCATATTTACATGAAATGGACAGAAAGGGAGTCATATAGATACATGTCCCACCAAATGTAATGGAATTTAGATTCATGATACAAAATAATTTCTTGAATGTAAATGAGGAGAGAGAAATTCATTTCGGAATTTTGGCATAGTAATGGGTGTACATGATAGGAATTTAATGATAGATAAATGGGTATCCCATCATTAAAACATAAATAGGGAAGTATGGGGGAGGTTCAAAACCATACCCCAACATTTATAATTTAAATTAAAAGGGCGTAACAATTTAAAGAATATTGGACAAAAATGAGAAAGGAAGAAGAACCCTTACTTGGAAGTGTGCTTCCAAAGGCTTGAGAGAGGCTTGAGTGAGTATTCTTGGGAGCTTGGGGCACCTTTAGAGGATTATAGAGAGAAGAGGAAAGAGTTTGGATGAACTCAAAAGTCTTTGAGTGAGGAGGAATTGGGATCTTGGGTGGTTTTATATAGGAAAGGAGAGAGAATTGTTTATTATTTAGGTTTGGGACACCTCACATTAAACTAATCAAAACCACAAACAATCCCATGGTTTTTTCCCATGGTTTTTTCCAAAGGGGAGTGAAAAATAATATTTTATAATTCCAAAGTCCGAACTTCTTAAAATAATGGGGTTGCTTATGTGGAGGTGAGTCACACTCCTAAGGAAAACAATTTAAAAAGACAAAATGTTTAATAAGTCTTGAAGGGTCCACTAAAGCTTTGTAAAATAAATCAAACAAACCCAAAATCATATTATTTTAATTTTAAAACATATATTGGCCGAAAATAAATTTTATAGTATTTTATTACATCACTATTGGGTCATTATGATGTCATAAAACACATTATATGTTTAAACGGTATTTAATATTTAACCAAAAATTTGACTGTCTCAAAAAATTATGAAAAATTCACCATTGGATAATTTCGACGTTCTGATTCCAGAAATAATATTAATTTTATCTAAATAATTTTCTAAATATGTTAATTTTCACTTTTAAAATAAAAACCGACATTTATCGGAAATTCATGGGTTTTGACAAAAATGGCTTTCAAACCCTAATAAAAATTACAATTACATTCATAAAATTATACAATAATTTATATTTAATAAAAATTAATTTAATATAAATAATAATATTTTATTGAAATATTATTTAAGTCAAAAATACATTAATTCATCAAAATAGATTTATTAGCTGAACATTAACTAAAAATGTTATTTGTGCTTTAAAAACTATTTACAAGGTAACATTAATAAAATGAAAGTATATTCATTATTATATACAAAAATAATGTACATAACCATAATGCTAAGGTCTTGTTACATAACCCCTTATAAAATCTGCATAAGACCGAAGAGTAAGGTGTGTGATGGTGACAGACTCTTGGGGTGGCTCGGATAACATTGCTTGGGTGGTAATCTCTATCAACTTCCACTTCTCTCGTAGACGGTCCCACTCGAGCTTAACATATTCAAGATCAAATTAGGCTTGGTCAAGATTGAATCCCAAAGACACAACCTCCTTTCTGAGCTCTGAAAAATGGGCTTCGTATGGGGCACGTCTACTGGATGAGGCCATCGCTTTTTTTGTCTAAGTAAATTGGATTTGTTAAAGCCCTATATTTATACTAATCATGTGATCAGTTTTAAATGGATATATTAGCAACGTTCATAATTATTAACAGTATTTTAAAATCCAAAAACATAAAACCAAAAAAGTTGACATTTTATATAAACATTTTACAGAAAGAGACATTTAATTAGATCAAGAGGTATTTCCATTAATGAAATTTTGTGTCGTTACAATCTTCCCCCATTAATAAATTTCACTCTTGAAATTTCCTTTTCCCACACTAAAATAGATGTGGGTAACTATGCTTCATCATTTCCTCTGATTTCCCTGTCGCTTCTTTAAACTTGTGGTTTTGCCACAACACCTTGATGAGGGGAATTGTCTTATTTCATAGAACTTTTTCTCTACGATATAAGATCTTCACTGGTTTCTCCTCATAAGAAAGATAATTCTATAACTATACCACCTCTGAAGAGAGTACATGTGAAGGGTTCAGTATGTACTTCCTTAAGAGGGATACATGAAAGACATCATGTACTTTGGCCATGGTAGGTGGAAGTGCTAGTCGATAGGCCACAGCCTCGACACAATCAAGAACCTCGAAGAGGCCAATGTACCTTGGAATTAACTTCAATTTCTTTCCAAACCTCATGACCTTCTTCCATAGAGATATGCGTAGAAATACCATGTCTCCAACTTTAAACTCAAGGTCTCGTCGACGGTTATCTGCATAACTATTTTGTCGACTCTGAGCTGCCTTGATATGCTGCTTAATGGTTTTCACCTTCTCCACCATTTCTTCAACCATTTCTAGTCCAAGAAGCTTACACTCACCAACCTCATCCCAACATGTAGGTGTTCTGCACCTTTTCCCATAAAGGTCTTTATATGGTGCCATTTGGTTGCTTGAGTGGAAACTGTTATTATAAGAGAAATCAACCAGAAAAAGATGTTGATCTCATCCTCCTTTAAATTCCATTGAGCACGCTCTCAAAATTTCCTCAAGTGTTTGGATAGTCTGCTCAGATTAGCCATTAGTTTGAGGATGATAGGCCATACTGAAGTTCAGTTCAGTATTCAAAGCATGTTGAAGACTCTTCCAAAACTTAGAGGTGAATCTTGGATCTCAATCAGACACAATAGATAGTGGTACTCCATGAAGCCTTACCACTTCCCTGATATATATTTGTGCCAGTTGATCCAATGAGAAATCCTCTCGAATAGCAATAAAGTGTGCATCCTTTGTAAGATGATCTACAACAACCCAGATTGCATTGTTTCCTTTGGATGTATTCGGAAGTCTAGTGACAAAGTCCTTGGTGATGTTATCCCATTTCCATTCTAGTATGGGCAATGGTTGCATCATCCTTTTAAACGTCTACCTCTCTGCCTTCACTTGCTGACACACCAGGGACTTTGATGTATATTCAGTGATCTCCTTCATATTATCCCACCAATAATTCTCTCGGATATCTCAATACATATTTTTGTTTCCTGGGTGAATGGATAAATTTGAACTATGTGCATCATCCAAAAGTTCCTTCTTCAGCTCTGGAATTTATGGAACACATAGTCTTTTCCCAAATCTCACAATTCCTTCTTCATTAAACTTAAACTCTGAGGATTTCCCTTTTATAATAGTTTCCACTTTTTACTGAATTCCCACATCATCCTTTTGAGTATCCTTTAACCTTTCCAAAAGTGATGGTTGAGCAATCATTTGTTAAAGGATTGATGATGTTCCCTTATTTATGATTCTCATGTCCATCTTCATCAAATCTAAGAAGATTGGATCCTTTTCATCTCTCATCAATGATAGAATCATTGGGTCCTTTCTACTTAGGGCATCTGCCACCTTGTTCTCTTTCCCAGGGTGGTGATGGATTGAGCAGTCATAGTCTTTGATCAGCTCTAACCATCTTCGTTTTTGAATGTTCAACTCTTTATGTGTGAATATATACTTGAGTCTTTTGTGGTCTGTATATATTTCACACTTCTCCCCAAAGAGATAATGCCGCCAAATTTTCACAGTGAAAATCACTACAGCCAACTCGAGGTCATGTATTGGATAGTTCTATTCATGAACATTCAATTACCCTGAATCATAGGCAATGAATTTTTCATTTTGCATCAACACACATCCCAGGCCCTTCTTCGAAGCATCACTGGATACCACAAAAAGTTCTCCACTTGTGGGTAAAGTGAGTACGGGTGTAGTGATAAGCCTCCTTTTCAAATCCTTGAAGCTTTCTTCACATTCATCACTCCAAGAAAACTTTACTCCCTTCTGAGTTATCTTGGTAATAGGGTTGTCCAATCGTGAGAAATTTCTCACAAATCATCGATAATATCCAGCTAACCCCAAGAAACTACAGATATCTGTTACATATGTTGGCCTCGGTCATCCCTCAATTGCATATGTTTTAGAGGGATCCATAGATATCTCATTGGTTGTGATGATATGGACCAACAATGAGACCTCCTTTAACCATAATTCACACTTGTTGTACTTTTCATAGAGCTTCTCCTTCCACAAGGTCTCTAGTACAGTTCTTAGATGCTCCTCATGATCCTTCTTGGTTTTGGAGTATATCAGAATATCATCTATAAAGACTACCAAAAAAATTTCAAGGTAATCTCTAAATACTCTATTAATTAAGTCCATAAATATTATTAGAGAATTAGTGAGTCCTAAAGGCATTACTATGAATTCATAGTTCCCGTATCTTGTATGAAAAGTAGTCTTGGCGATCTCTTCCTTCTTCACCCTTACTTGATAATATCCTGACCACAAATCCACCTTGGAAAAGTATTGTGCTCTACGCAGCTGATCAAACAAGTCATCAATTCATGGGAGAGGATACTTGTTCTTTATCGTGATTTTGTTGAGCTCACGATAATTGATGCAAAGGTGCATTGACCCATCCTTCTTCTTGATGAAGAGGACTGGTGCACCCCATGGTGAAGCACTTGGACGTATAAACCCTTTATCCAGATTCTCCTATAGTTGTTTCTTCAGCTCCTCAAGCTCCACAACAGCCATTCTATATAGAGTCTTGGATATTGGAAATGACCCAGGTATAAGATCAATTGAGAATTCAACATATCTTCTAGGAGGAAGACCAGGCAATTCCTCGGGAAACACTTCAACGAATTCCCTCACAATAGGCATGTCTTCTAGGATGGTTGCCTCCTTAGACTCAATCATCTGAGCTATATATGTATGCTCATAGGGCAGTAATATCCATGCTTGAGATTATAGTTCTAAATAATATTCATCTTCCTCCTTGCACTTGTAAAGAATTGGGGATCGATTCTCCACATGGAGAGTGATTTCCCTTTCACGGAAATTTATGTTCGCTCTATATAAGGAAATCTAATCCATGCTAATAATTGCATCAAATTCCACTAGAGGGAGTATGATGAGGTTCACCAGGAAGTTCAATCCACATATTATGATAGGGTAGGAGTTATATTCATGGGATGCAATGATTTCCCCATTTTTCATACTCACCAACATCTTTACTTCCATGATTTGTGGTGGTGTTGGGATTGTTCTACTAAACTTTCGGGATATAAAAGAATGCATAGAACTTGAATCAAAAAGTATGTTCACTATTCTTGAATGAATAACTAGCGTACATGTCACCACTTCATTGTTGAGGTTCACTTCGGCAGTAGTGATGGAAAAAGCTCGCCCTTGCTACCTTGGAGGTTGTTGGTTACCTTCTAAAACCCTTAGCTTAGGGAACTGATTTTCAAGATGCCCTGGTTCTTTGCAGTTGTAGCAATTAACCATGCGTTGAGGTTCGAACGGAGAGTTCCTCTCCTCTATCACAGTTGCGGGTTTTTCTTGTCGGTAGTTAATAGCTAGGTTCCCTTATCTTCCACACCTATAGCACTTCCTCGTCCCCTTCAGGCAATTTTTGGGGTGCTTCTTTCTGCACCTTTGGAAAGTGGGGTGTTGGATATTCTTATCACTATTGGATTTATCCATCAGACCGCCAGTATTGAAGTACACCTTACAGTTCTTATCCCCATGATACCCTTGAGATTATCTGATCTTTATTTTGACCTTGAGGGCACATCAGACAATTTCCTCATAGCTGTCGAAGTCATGGATCACCAGCGCTTTCCGCAAGCTAGGCTTCAGCCCACCAAAGAAGTGGTCATCCTTTCATTAGAGGGTAACGATAAAGCCAGAAGCGTATTGTGCAAGCCTTATGAAGTTTTCCTCATTGTCTCCAATAGATTTTTCATCTTTTTTCTTGAGGTCAAGGAAGTCCCTTTCCATCTTAAGCCAGAGGGTACATGGAAAATATTTATCAAAAACATCTTTTGTAAATCCTTTCATTCCAACGCCTCGATCTCCTCCATAGGCTTTGTATTTTTTATCAACGTCCACCATTGATCAGTTTCACCCTCCATATGATAAGTATAAAAGATAACCTTCTATTGTTCAGAACATTGAAGGATGGAGAAGATCTTTTCAATTGAGTTGATCCATTGTTCAGTGATTGAGGGATCAGATGATCCATTAAAAGTAGGAGGCCTTTGTCTCATGAAGATCTCGATAGTGAATTATTCTTTATTAGGGGGTTGAACATTCCTCTTGAACCATGTTTCTATTCAAAGCTTGAGTTATCTGAGAGAGAAGTGTGACAAAGTTTTTGATTCTCGCTCCCATTGGATTGGTCATCTCATTAGTACAGTCATCACATTGATCTTCACATCAGTTGTTAGCCCGAGTCCTCCTATTACCGACCATTGGATGGAATAAAAGGAAAGTTAGTGGTAACACATAAAGGGTGATACAAGGAAAAAATTTATGACTTATAAATAACTTTTATTTCCTTAACATATGAATCTATTTTCTTCAGTCTATGTTATCCATGATCTACTTTATAACATATATTCTTAGGAAATTTTTTTTAGACCCTTAATAATGGTTCATTCTAAGCTTATGAATTTACCAAAGCATATCCCCTATTAGTTTCATAACCAAGAGTGAAGCAAGGCCCGTTGTTGTGCACCAGTTCCCGTTCGAGTCTAGATCAAAGCGGTGTTTTTGGTTTTACCCCTAGGATACATCTATTCCAGAACCGCCTCTACCTGCTCGTATCCAGACAGGGATGTATTTGCTTGATAAACCACTTACTCAATACTCACCAAAAATTAGGGATATTTTTATTATACTTCGTCTTGTATCTAATTCTTTACTATATTTTTCTAATCCTAATCCCAAAAATAACTAAACCTATCCTCTGATACCAACTATGACAACCTTGATCTTTTATTACACAATTAAACATAATTTATTACATAAACTTCTACTTTATAAAACATAGAATATCGAGAGTTATAGTGTATTTGGGTCTTAGGATCATTAAACAACAACTTAAAACATAAAATACAATATCTTTATTGAAAACTTCCTTTACATGACCACTACATTCCCTCGTACTTAGCATTGCATGGGATAACCTGAGGACATGCATAAGAAAAGGGTGAGATATAAAGACCAGTAAGGGAATAATAATGGAATAACATGAAGAATACAATACATGTTAGACAATAGGCATATCAATAGAGCACAATAGAATCATAAACATAAAGTCATGATAAATCATGATAATCATAACATGGAAATGTGGCAACAACACTTAACATGGAATTGGCATAAGTCAAGGCTCATTGCACATGAAGCATGAGTAAACACTCATTACACATGAAGCACGAGTAAACCCTCGTTGCACTTTAATTATAATGAGTAAACACCCATTGAATATGATGTATCATGATACTATACTTTACCCAATGCATTGGAGCGCTATCAGGGTGCACCCTTCTTAAACATTTCATTTCATGCATAAGTGTGCCACATGGATCATAAAACATTGAATCATTAAACATAATAATTTATTCCATGAAAAAAGGGGTGTGGAATACATACATGAAACTCTTTAAACAATAAGTAAATGTGCATAAAGGTGAATACCCTTGATAGATAAATGGACATGGTATTCACTACACAATGACTTTGGCTTGGAAAATCGCGGTGCAATTTCGGCAGCATAACGACGTGACATAAGAACTCATAAAAATGGTTGATGAGAGAGAAATGGGGGTATAATCATATTTACATAACATGGACAGAAAGGGCATCATATAGATACATGTCCCAACAAATGTAATGGAATTTATATTCATGATACAAAATAATTTCTTGAATGTAAATGAGGAGAGAGAAATTCCTTTCGGAATTTTGGCATAGTAACGGGTGTACATGAGAGGAATTTAATGAGAGAGAAATGGGTATCCCATCATTCAAACATAAAGAGGGAAGTATGGGGGAGGTTCAAAACCATACCCCAAAATTTATAATTTAAATTTAAAGGGCATAACAATTTAAATAATATTGGACAAAAATGAGAAAGGAAGAAGAACCCTTACTTGGAAGTGTGCTTCCAAAGGCTTGAGAGAGGATTGAGAGAGTCTTCTTGGGATATTGGGGCACCTTGGAAGGATTATATAGAGAATAGGGCAGAGTTTGGATGAACTCTAAAGGCTTTGAGTGAGGAGGAAGTGGGAGATTGGGTGGGTTTATATAGGAAAGGAGAGGGAATTGTTTATTATTTAGGTTTGGGCACATTAAACTAATCAAAACCACAAACCAGCCCATGGTTTTGCCCATGGTTTTTTCCAAAGGGGAGTGAAAAATAATATTTTATAATTCCAAAGTCTGAAATTCTTAAAATAATGGGGTTGCTTATGTGGAGGTGAGTCACACTCCTAAGGAAAACAATTTAAAAATACAAAATGTTTAATAAGTCTTGAAGGGTCCACTAAAGCTTTGTAAAATAAATCAAACAAACCCAAAATCACATTATTTTAATGGTAAAACATATATTGGCCGAAAATAAAGTTTATAGTATTTTATTATATCACTATTGGGTCATTATGATGTCATAAAACACATTATATGTTTAAACGGTATTTAATTTTTACCCAAAAATTTGACTGTCTCAGAAAATTATGAAAAATTCGCCGTTGGATAATTTTGATGTCCTGATTCCAGAAATAATATTCATTTTATCTAAATAATTTTCTAAATATGTTAATTTTCACATTTAAAATAAAAACTGGCATTTATCGAAAATTAATGGGTTTTGAAAAAAATGGATTTCAAACCTTAATAAAAATTACAATTGCATTCATAAAATTATACGATCGTTTATATTTAATAAAAATTAATTTAATAAAAATAATAATATTTTATTAAAATATTATTTAATTCAAAAATCCATTAATTCATCAAAATATATTTCTTAGTTGAACATTAACTAAAAATACTATTTGTGCTTTAAAAACTATTTACAAGGTAACAGTAATAAAATGAAAGTATATTCATTATTATATACAAAAATAATGTACATAACCATAGTGCTAAGGTCTTGTTACACAACCCCTTATAACACCCGCATAAGACTGATGAGTAAGGTGTGTGATGGTGACAAACTCTTGGGGTGGCTCGGATAACATTTCTCGAGTGGTAATCTCTATCAACTTCCACTTCTCTCATAGGAAGTCCCACTTGAGCTTAACATATTCAAGCTCGGATTGGGCTTGGTCAAGAGTTAAGCCCAAAGACACAACCTCCTTTCTGAGCTCTGAAAAATGGGCTTCGTATGGGGAACATCTAATGGATGAGGCCATCGCTTCCTTTGTCTAAGTAAATTGGATTTGTTAAAGCCCTGTATTTATACTAATCATGTGATCACTGTTCAATGACTATATTAGCAATGGTCACAATTCTTAACAGTACTTTAAAATCCAAAAACATAAAACCAAAGAAGGTGACATTTTATATAAACATTTTACATAAAGCGACATTTAATTAGATCAAGAGGGATTTCCATTAATGAAAGTTTGGGTCGTTAAAAGTATCATTGACATCGCCCCACGATATCCATTTAAAGTCTTTCCATTTCTTACTCATATTTTTCAATGTCCACTTTCATGCTTGCACATTAGTAACTGTAAAGTGGAAAAAACATCTGTACACAGAAATTCATTTTGAAAATATTATAATTTAATAACATAATGACATTGAATTACACTATAATGTATTAAAATTACCTTTATTTATGAATCAAAAACTTTATTTTTCCAAGTTGAAGGCATATGCCTCCAATCATCATAAGTAATAGGAAGGGAAACTGGCTCCGTGGCCAGCTGACCCAAAATCTGGACAAGTATTCCTGCGGAATCATCTGTAGGGACCCCATATGAATCAAATGGGACAACTATCTTCTCTATAGTTAGATTCCACACATCTGAACATTTTATATTTTTTCTATACTTGAATTATTTCCATATTTTATGAAAAAATAGTTAGTATAAAAAAGGTGCAATAAATTTATTCATATTAAAATTTGTACCTATAATCATCACCCTCTAGTATCCCTACAAAGAACTAGGAGTGGCGCCCCTATCTCTCACTATTGAGGCTCATGAAGGAGAAGGCATCGCCTGAGCTACTGAAGGGATGCTCACGGAGGGTGTGAGAGATGATGCAAGGGGGAAAGCAGATGGTGTCTCACATGTTATATAGAGGGAGACAGATGGATCGTCATCTTTCGGTGTGGTCAATGAAATAATGTGATGATTCCTCCTTGGAATTCCTGTCATTTAATCAAATAAAATTAAGTTCATAAAATATATTTAAAAAAATTATGCCGGAAAAGAAAATAAAAATGATAACATTTTCAGAGTTCTTATAAAAAAAATATACATAACAATGATAATAAATTATTTCACAAATGACATAGGTGGTTGATAAATTAATGGATAATTATACATACAATCATTTTCCCCTTCAATCATATCAGTTTCCTGCTCCATTACTTCATCTGCTTCATCCACCCTTGCAAGACTAATATTTTCAATATCATGATGGAAAAATAAGTCTTCTTTTTGTTGTTGATGGGATTCAATGTCAGAGGTCAAATATTTCACTTCATCACCCATATCATACAAATATCTTTATTTTACATGAGAAACTACACTCCACCCTTCATCCACAACATCTTCCACATAATATACCATTTTCTCTTACGATGATAATATATACAGATCATGTAGTTCACAGTCACTAACATTCATCAAGCGAGAGAAGTTTGAAGTAGTAAATTGCAAGGAATATATTTTAACACCTCTGATAATATCGACCCAATTACATTTGAATAAAACAACTAAAAATACTCATGGTAGTTTAATTCGATAATATCAATCAACTTTCCATAGTATCCCACTTCATCAAATGTAAATATACCACTATTCTATGTTTTCAAACCCTCTTCTCGATCGACTATATGAAATCTAAATCCATTCATGTTGTAATCATCAAAATTTCTAGCTTGTTTTATAGGACCTCGAGCAAGAAACTTTAAATATTTTGACAACTCTTCTTGAGTATCAGTATTCATGATCTAAAAAATAAATATACATTATTAGATTTATAAAATATATGTGTCAACCTAATATCCATATTTATTACAAAATTTATGAACTTACATGTCGTGAAAACCATTCTACAATATCTTTAGTAATAGATTTTGTTATATATTTCTCATTTCTTGTTAGGCCTCTCATTCATCTCTTTGTTTTTATTATCAACTCTTTAATAAATGGATCTGCAATTTGAATATTTAACAGCACATATCTATGTGCCTATAATAATTTCATTTCTGTAAGCGGAACATTTGAGGTCCTCCCAACTGATTGGCCAATAGCAGGAAATATTTTTGATTTCACATGTATTTGAGATTTAGTCAATGTGTCATTAATATGTCCAAATAGATTAAATCTTGTCTCAACATCATCCAAGTATCTAGAAAAAAAATGTAATACACTCATCTTCCAAATAGCCTTTATAAAAAAAATCCTTCTGGTTGAGTTTTATTTCTCACATATGATTTCAAATGTCTAAGATATATGTGAAATAAAATAAAATAAAAACATAATTATGTATTTAATTAAGTTCCAAGAATTTTTTACTTAACTTAAAAACATATAAATAAAGTGCCTCTCAATTGGATACATTCATCGATAATGTATGGGCCCTCCTAATTTAGCTTCCTCAACCAAATGCACAATTAAATGCATCATGACAGTAAAAAATGATGGAGGAAAGATCATATCCATTGCACAAAGTTTCAATAAAAATATCTCTTAAAGGTTTCCAATCTCAAATGGATGTAGAGATTTCTCACATAGTTGTCTAAAAAATATGCAGAATTGGAGTACAATAGCAATAACCTTTTCAGGTAATAATGTATGCAATGCCAATGGTAGTAACTACTATAACAAAATATGTGAATCATGACTTTTCAATCCATGAAACCAATGATTATTTAAGTCAATGTACCTTGAGATGTTACTTTAATACCCATCAGATACCTTTATATGTTTTAAAATTTGAAGGAATGCATCTTTACCCCTATTTTTCATTGCAAAAATTTCTAGAGCATACTTTTCATTCTCATATGGTCATAGATCACGCTTTATGTTCATTTCTTGTAAGTATTTCCAAGCATTGAGATGATCCTTTGACTTTCCTTGATCATTAAGCAATGTGAAGATCAAATTTTCACAAACATTCTTCTCAATAAGCATCACATCAAGATTATTCCGCAACAAATTAAATTCCTAATACGAAATTTTGAAGAATATAATTTTTTTATTCCATTATTGCATTCCAATTTAACTTGATGATGCAATTAAAACTTGTTTCACAATATCATTCAATTAATGAACCTTCCTGAATTTTGTTTCCACATTTCCAAGTTGTTCCAATATTTCAGAACCAATTAACAACTTTGGAGGTGGTCTGCGATCAATGAAACCATTGAATTTTGACTTGTTTAGCCGAAATCTATGAGATGGATCGAGAAATCTTTGATGGAATAAGAAGCACCATTTTATACTGTGAGGTATCCATTTGGGATCAAAATCAAAGTTACCAATAGGACAATCCAAACCCTTGTAAGTGTTCCAGCCAGATAAATTCCCAAGTCCAAGAAAGTCACTAATGGTCCTCATTAGAGTTGCTTGTATTTTGAACATTGTTTTAAAAGAAGAAACATATGTCTCAACAAAGTTGCTACATAACTCATATGACTCTTTAATTAAAGGTTGAAAGTATACATCAATATCATTTCCAGTCATTTGTTTTCTAGGAATAATCATCGAAATGATAAATGACATTTTTTGCATACACATCCATGGAGGCAGATTGTAAGGGATCAAAACAACTGGTCAAATTCTATAACTGGTACTCAAAATCCCAAATGGGTTAAATCCATTAGCATCCAATCCCAATAAAACATTCCTAGGATCATATGAGAAATCATTATGTAATGAATCAAATGTCTTCCATGGTTTTGAATCTCATGGATGTCGCATTAACCCGTCATTGTTATTATCTACAGAATGTCACTTCATGTGTTCGGTAGTTTTCGATGTCATGAATAATATTTGAAAAAAAGGCTTTAAAGGAAAGTAATGTAAAACCTTTTTAGGTTTTTTCCTTTTCTTCTTCTTCATGGTAGTATGTTGATTCAGACTTCCAACATCACCCCATGACTACCATCTAGAAGAAGAACATTTTTTTCAATCTTCTCTACTTGAATGTTCTCACCAATAAAGCATACAATCATCGGGACATGCATGTATTTTTGTATAATTCAGACCAAGACTATTAAAAACTTTTTTCATATCATAAAAATACTTGGGGATGTTTGCTTCAGGAAATGCATCACACAACAATTCCAATATCATGGACATCACCTTATTTCTAATTCCACATTGGCATTTGATATGGTATAAATTCAGCAAAAAAAGAAAGTTTTGAATATTTCAATCATCCACTATATAAATATTGATTTCCATCATCAACTAAACCATGAAACAAAATTTTCTTAGTAAAGTTTTCTCTTGCATTAGTCTCCACAGAATCAAGAGGAGGATCCAATGATATGTTATAATCTTGATCTGGTTGGTCTATAGTCTCAAAAACATCACTTGTCACATTGATATTTGTAGCACCATCAACTGGTTTTTATGATATGTTTTTATGTTGGTTTTGGTGTCTTTCAATGCCTAATTAATCATTTATAATGTTTTTAATTTCATTTTCCATTGTTGACAAAGTTGGGAGCTCATTCTGTGGATTGACATCAGTGATCAGCCTTTCTGTAACGTTCGATTCTCCATGCCAAATCCAACACAAATATTGAGCAGGTAATTGCTTCAATATAAAGTGTTCATAAACTTCATCTTTGTTCAACCATAATATAAATGTACATTTAAGACATGGCATCTTATTCTCCCATCAACGGATTTATTGGAAATTGAAAAATATAAAAAATCCTCAAAACCCTTAGCATACTAAGGTTTTTTCCTTGGTAATGTGATCCAGATTTTATCCATATATATCACAATGTACCTATAGATTATTAAAAAAAATTAAAACACATAACTATTACTAAATAGGAAAATAGATTCATATATATAGTTTATAAAAATATGAATATATTAGATAAGGTTTTCCTATATAAATAAATAAATAAATTCCATATATAAGGGGATATATTGAAACCATATTTTCCACATTTCATGGTGGATTTAAAACTATATAGGATAGTCCTATGATCTTTATTAGAAATATAAATTCAGGTATCTCTATGTCATAGTGGCAGTGTTGTGTTTTTAGATGATTCCATGCATGTTGATTTGAAAAAGGAAAATGTGTAACATCATGTCCATTAATTAATTTTTGACAATATGGGACATCATGACCATTAATTTTGAATAACATAGAGGATTTTCATGTATAGAGACTCCAAATAAATAATATAAAGTATCATTTCCATTAATTATAATTAGAAATAAGGAACATCATTTCTGTATATTCCAAGTTAACTTTAATGAATGTCATGTCCTTAAATTAATAATAAAAATAAGTAATTTTATGTACATTATAAATGTTATTAATGATGTAATCACATCCCTTCCAAACTACATTCAAGGATAAAAAATAACACTCAATCCATTATTCAATTAATTTAATCATTTAAGCCATATATTTTATAAATAATACGAGGGGACATGGTGTATAATCTATTCCACTACATTATTTTATTAACTCACTTTATCAAATTTCACTAGCTAAATCTAATCCTAAAATGACTTAGTGGTGCTTAGGTCACAAATGGAACATAATTCATTGAGGAATGTAGTGAAACTGACCCATTTGGTGGTTTTGTTGAGTTAATTAACCTCCAACTAGATATCAAGGTCTCCTATCATATCTAGAATTGAATTCCAATAATTAATTTTGGGGTTTATCTATTTTAGGAGAAACTCAGGGAAAGTATGTAATATGGCACAACAAAAACCTAATATAAAAACCCAAAAAAATATGTAAAAGTATGATACCACTAACCTTATACTGATAGATGAATCTGTTAGATTTAATTTATTCACCTTTTAAAATAATTTTCAACATTTAATAGAGGGATAATGACTATAGGATGTGAACATTGGATATGAACATTGACTAAGGGTATATAATCTTAAATGGGAGTCATTTCCCTCTTTATTGTAAATTAAAATGAACAAGAGATAAGATGATATTCCACTAATCAAATCTATACATAAATAAAAATGAAATTTCAATTCATGACTTTAATTTTATACATAACTAAAACAATTAAATTTTACCAAAATAAATATTAGACAATGACTAAGAACTCTAAAAGATTTTGAAAATAAATGAATTTATATGTTCAATGCTACATGTTTTCACTAATAATGACCTATTTTAGTACTAGTATGTGTGAATAATTTTTTGAGAAATATAATTTCAAAAACCCTGGTGAAACGTAACCATGAGCATATAACTCCTGCACGTGATTGATAACGCATAACCCTCCCCGCAATATCATGTGTATGTGAACCCAATAATATATATCTTTCATGATACCTACTCTAGATATACCATTTCATATGATATATTTCATCAAATCCTTTCACATGAATCAATTTATTCGACCCAAATCATGTGACTTTGATCATTTTTTTATTGCATAACTGATCCATGGAAAACCCTGTGAGAAACTGATCACATGATTAGGTCATAGAAAAACTTTTAAACCTTCAAAGATCTAGTAAACCCCTTAATATATTGATCAAAAACTTAATAATGTGAACAGTGTGTATTAATAGAGCTAACCCACTGACTTAACCTCTAAATAACACAGTCATTCATCCACTCCTCTGCCTCAAGGAATCTCCTAAACATGACCACCTTCAATTGTGGGTCATGTGACTCCATACACTATACGTTAATCCAAAACAACCTAAGTATTCCCACACAAGATACTATATGCAAAGGGTGTGTTCATTCTTTTTCATGTCAAAATATTTGTAATATAAAACACCGAATTTGGATATCCATTTCAAATACCTAGTGGAGCGAGGCGTGATGAGGGATTGCAAGTCGAGGGGGAGAGTGTCGACTATTTAAAAAATATATGGGTTTTGTTTAATTCAATAGGTTATGAGTTGTTCATAAATGAATATTTTACTTTAACTTTTCACAATGATTGAGTAAATTCTTAAAAGGTCCAAGGAGTTTCATTGAGGCCTATATAAAGGATGTAAACACTATGAGATGTAGTTAGCCTTATTGGTGTGAATTCCTCGCTGATACTCTCTATTCCTATACATATCTTCCTCCTTCTCTCATTACCTTATGAGGCACTATAATTACATGAGATATGAGAGGGTCATGCCCATGAGATGAGTGATTCAGCTTCAACTCATTGATACACCATGGTAGAGGGATTTCATTCAAATTCCTCTTAGATGTCGTAATTAATCATATTGAATGAATACAGTTTTAGTAGAATTATTCAGTGTGAGGTATACATAATAGTTTTCTTAATTTTATATTATACATGTTTTTAGTTGAAATATTACATGGTGATCTTAGTAAGAGAGGTTTATAATCACTTCCACTACCTGGTTTAGGTGTTAAACTATCCCATGAAACACACCATTTGTATTAAAGCCATTCTATATAGATTAAATCTTGAACTAATATTTAAAATGAAGAAAAAAAGAGTATTGTATCATACCTAGATGAGCAAGGTGCGGTGAGGGACCGTTAGTCGAGGGGCAATGAGGGTTGGTGGGGAACGACGAGGCGAGGCGAGGGGCATCGATTGGCGGTGACAAGGCTGGCACAGTGACGGTCGGTAGAGATCGGCGATGCAAGGGAGGCTAGGGCTTTGGGGAGTCGCGGGGTGGGGGTTGGGGTCATCAGGGGATTGGGAGAGTGTCGACTATTTAAAAAAATGTAATTATTTAGCGGCGGTTTATAAAAAACTGCCGCATGATTTTTTTTTAAAATATTACCGTCAGTTTAGTAAACCACTGCTAAATACTCAGTTTGTTGTAGTGTATCATCCACCTATGCATGCTTCTACTATGCCCAGAACCATCAAATTTTATGCGTTGGATTAAATTTTTGAGTATATCAAAAAAATTTCTTCGATCTACACCTTTGTGCACCTCTGTATGTTCCCGTGTATAGAAATCTAATTTATTTTAATTGTTTATATAACCCTAAATTATGTTCTTGATCGTTGTCCAATAATTCTTGGACAATGATCATTCAAAACCTTGTTATAGTGATTTTATCCCTTATTTCTATATGTATTATTCACTAGTTGGATCCTTGAGGTTCCAGTTTAACAATTTTCAGGCGACCCGAACTCAATCGGGCACCCGGATACATGTTGGATCAATGAAACGTTAATGGTTTTACGAACTGAGCATAGATCTGGAAAGTTTTTGAGGTGGGGATGACCGATCTAGTGGTTAATCTTCAATAATGTGATGATTAGAGGTGTGGTGTCATGCATAACACCCAAAAAAACTTTTGTGCATAATGATGACCAATCTCTGGTGAGCGGCAGCTCGAAATCATGATTTTTAGGTAGATCCACAATTTCATCCTTAGATAGTGCCAGATCTGAAGTGGTTTGACCAAATTCGAAGTATGGATGCAGATCTGGAAAATCTAGACTTCCTGGGGAAAACCTGGTTACACGCCATGTGTAGGACGAACAACACAGCGTGTGTCCTCCCTCAGCAGTAGTGTTAGGGTTTGGGAAAATTTGAGGGTAACATGGTGTGTAACCCTCCCTCACCTATCGTGTACCCCTTCCCTAGTTGTACAACCCATGTGATGGGTCACACAATCGGGGAATCCATATAAGAGGACACAAACATGAGTTTACCACATGAGCGGCATCCTGTGTTGACCAACACACCGTGTACCAAAGTACATGAACACGAGGCCTAAGTACACGGACACAGCCAACAGACACAACCCGGTCCCTAGATGGGTTGGACGTGTCATGTAGTCCACCTACACGGTGTGTATGCCTACATGGATAGGGACCTGCGTTTCGACCAGATACACGACTAGGATATAAAGTGGGACCACACACCGTGTGGGTCCCCTCACATGTCATGTTCTACTTGATCTCCTTTCAGGAGACTTCGAAGATCTGTATATCCTTCATTTGAACTTGGAATTTGGCCTACGAGTAGCCTATCTTGAGTTTTTTTCACGTAGAACATGATGGTGCCATTAGTAATAGATTTAAATATACTATTTGAAATGTTATGATCTTATAACCTTCTTAGTAAACACTCAAATATGGAAATGATAAGACGGGATCACCAGAGGCTACTTCCAGGCATTACCCTCTAGAAGGGATGGGCAGTGGAGTTCCTCAACGTACTGAGCATTACCCTCTAGCAGGTCTGGGTGGTGGAGTTCCCTGGTGATCTTTTTGAGTTACCCTCCTATAGGGATGGGTAGTGGAGTTCCTCGACATATTGGGTGTTACCCTCTAGCAGGGCTGGTCAATTGAGTTTCCTGATGATCTTTCTAAGTTACCCTCTAGTAGGGCTAGGCAATGGAGTTCCTCAATGTACTAGGTGTTACCCTCTAGCGGGTTTGGGTAGTGTAGTTATCTCATGTATTCTTTCGGGGATTACCCTCCAGTGGGGTTGGGCAATGGATTTCTCCGAAGGCTTCTTCTGGATGTTACCCTCCAACAGGGCTAGGAAGTCGAGTTTCTCAATGTATCAAACATTACCCTCTAGCAGGGCTGGGTAGTGAAGTTACCTGATGATCTTTCTGAGTTACCCTTCAATAGATCTAGGTAATGGAGTTCCTTGACATATCAGGTGTTACCCTCTAGTGGTAATGTGAAGTGGAGTTCTTTGACAGCTTCTTCCGGGTGTTACCCTCCAACGGGGCTGGGTAGTGGAGTTCCCTGATGGATTCTTCCAAACATTACCCTCCAGTGAGGCTGTGAGGTGGAGTTATTCAATGGATTCTTTTGGGAATTACCCTCTAGTGGGGATGTCCAATGGAGTTCCTCGATGAAATTCCTGAGCATTACCCTCCAATAGGTCTAGGAAATGGAGTTCCTTGGTGACTAGCAGAGTGGGACCCTCCTATCATACCAGGGTATGGGATCCTTATCTAAAAATTGTGTCCCCTCGACTATATAGAATAGTAATGAGATGTGGTTTGACATTTCCTTAGACTCACAAGGAAGAGGAACACTTCCACCACTGAGACACATCCTTGGTACGTGACCTAAAACTATGTGGATGAGTCAGTTCCACCCAAAGCGGATAGTATCAAGGTGTGGTGATTGAGTTCCTTTGACTTGTGTGTTCAGGGAAGCCATGAGGGATTATGTGCATCGTAAATGGATATTTTTTAACTGTTATCTAATCTTATTCTTGGATTGAGATATGTGATGGAGATCCCCTTACTCTATCATTTTGGATTCTTTGACTGGTCATATATATATTCTTTCTTCTAGATTCATACCTTGGATTTGGATACTCTTATTTCAGGAGAGGTGAATACACATGGGGTATGTCACGTGATTTCCTTTTTTATCTTCTCATGGTTGGATGAGTCTATTATCCCACTATAGGTGGTGAAGGATCGACGGGTAGTTCATCTACTCACCATGTTTATCCCCTTGTACTTGGACGAGCTTATTTTCACTCTCTTGTTGGGTTGAGCAATACTCTTTCATTGTACCTTGTTCTATCTGTTTCTTTCCTCTTCCATTGTATCTCTTACTTCTCCCCATTCAAACTTTTGGGGAATTCTACTAGGTATGTATATACTCACCCCTACATGGGCTTCATCCTCACATGTCATGTATTTTATAAACAACAAACAGGTCGATCGTGACTTCATATGAGCTTAGAGATACTGGGTTCTTGGACCATGTATGGTAGTTGTAGCTTGGGATACAGGAGGTGGGCTCTCTTGGTTGTTTACTCTTTTCTAGTTTTGTCAAGTTGGGACATAATTCTAGTTGGGTGTGTATTTTTTCCCATTTAATTTCATTTCGTACTATCTATAGGTTCATGTATGTTTGGTTTACTTTATATAAGTGTTATATCTTTTCTACTTTCCCTCTACACTTTTTCATTTAGTTGGTTATGTTTGTGTGTACAAGTTCTTGGGAAAATGCCTCTTCAAGTTAGATGTTCCTTCAAAGCTTGTCTCCACCCCCTGGCCCATGGAGACAGGCTTAGGGTAGTTGATGGTCAAGCCCCAGAATGGGTCGGGTTGTGATAGATTGGTATCAGAGAAAGTTCATTCATTGGGGTGTTGTTCCGAAGTTACCCTTTAAGAGGATTTTGTTGGGTTTAGGGAAACAATTTCAAAGTATCTCAAATTTATCTCTCAGTCCAGGGATTTCGGTGATGGTATGGGTGGCCTATGTATCCATTCACCAGAACCATGACTACTTTTTGTCGACTCAGAATGTTGAGACATTTATTGTGGGGATCAAAGGTACATGCATCGTGTAGGATTGAGTCTTTGGTTTTCCTTATTGATTAAGCTCCAAATTTTTCTTAATATATATATATATATATATTCTCATCTATCTATGGTACTCATTGATAACTTTCAGGATACCTTCGCGACGATAGCTATCCAGGATACCAGATCCGGTTCATGATGACGATCCTATGAGCAATGAGGCATCTGTTCAGGGTCCATCCTATGACCCCCTTTCTCTAGGTGGGTAGGTAGAAGAACATCCACCTATTGAGTGGAATATCATCCTAGAAGAGCAGGCTAAGGACGTGTGTAGTCTTAGTGCACTCTATGAGTTCCAGCATCAGAGACCGCTGAGGTTCCGCAGCGATCCAGATCCTTAGCTAGCAGAGGATTGGCTAGAGTTGGTACTCCATGTATTCATGATCATCTAGACACCAATGGATCATGTGGTTTCACTGGAATGCATCATTTTCCATGGATTAGTTGGGTACTGGTGGATCCTAGTTACATAGATGTATGATGAGTTGACACTCTTGTGGGATGACTTCCAGCTTTTGTGAAGAGTACTACCCTTCCTTCCTACACTCAGTCTAGATCTAGGAAAATTTGGAGATTTAGTGGGGAGGAATGATACTGGATGAGTATGATGTGAGTTTCACATTCCTTACATGATACTCCCTTAACATGATCTGGGGTGGCTACTTCCAAGCACGGAAGTTTGAGTAGGGGCTCTACGGAGAGATTCAAGCCAACGTTGTGCCCTTGTGCATCCCGACATATGTTGGGGGTGATGGAGGCACTGATGATAGAGAGATTTTTGTTATATGGATTCCAGGTGGTTGGAGCTAGTAGTGGGCATCCTAGAGCTGAGTCTTCTGCAGCAGCTACCATACATCGGGCGCCAGGATCTCGGAGTAGGAGACCCTTTCGCAAGCAGGCTCAGGCATGTGTTCATCTAGGGATGAGCCATCATAGAGGACCAAAGAATCCCAAATAGGGGCAATGATTTTCTTTTGATGGTAGAGGTCACATGGAATGAGACTGCCTAACTAGATGTGTTGAGAAGCCCAGGAAGATAGATGATGGACCACCACAGCAGAGCCAGCGCTATAGTCAAGGATATCTTAGGTGTGGGTAGGGTGGTCCCCAGAGAGGAGGAGTTGGAAGAGGATCAGGAGGATCTGCAAGTGGAGGACGATACTATAAGATCCTTCCCCCACCACCACTAGGAGGACCACATCAGGCTCATGGAGCTGGAATCCAGGGTCATGGACAGTTTCAGGCGTTGGAGGCTTATGACCCCACAGTACATGAGATGATTAGAGGTGTGATCTATGTTTATTATACTCTTACATTGTTATTAGTATACATAGGTTCTAGTCATTCCTTTATCTCTCAAATCCTAGTGAGAGAGTTAGATCTCCCTGTGGAGACTCTAGCACAATATCTTCGTCTTAAGGTTTCTATAGGGAATGTTTCTTCTGTATATTTCATATGTCAGAAGTGTGAGCTATCTCTTGGAGGAGAGAGGTTTATGTGGGACCTTTTGGTAATCACAATGGAACCCTATGACATCATCTTGGGTATGGATTGGATATCCATGGTCTGGGTCCATATTTACCATCACCTCAGGCTAGTCAGATGCATACGCACTGATGGGGTGATATTCTTCTTTTCTAGTGAGAGAGATCTCATAGTAGAACAGGTGGATGCTATGAGCAAGAGGTTGCAGCCTATCACCCATCATTTGGCGAGTGTATCCCTGAGTGAATCAGTCTATTCAGGCATCTAGGTTACTGGTTCACGCCCAAATTTACCCAAGAGAAGAAGGGTAGAACGGTCCTTGTAGTGTAGCTTGGGTTGTCGATTCCACAGAGACCTAAGAAGATACCTAAGATACACAACCTAAGGGATGGATTTTTGGCTATTAAGTGGCCAACTTGGATTGATTTTGGATGGGTTTTAAATATATATAATAGATTTAAGTGGATTCAATTTAAAAGAATGAGTTGATCCTAGGTTATCGCTCGGGGTGGATTGGACGTATTTTCTTTTTAATGATTTCAATTTCTTAAATTTGAGATGGGTTTATTTAAGGAGATAAAACAACATCATAACTTGATGGTTTAATGCCTACACCCTCTAATACTAATCACCTATACACTTGAAGGATCAAAGTTTTGAGCACTTCAAGGTAAAGGATCGTATTAGTACTTGATGTGTGTCGCCTTAAATTTAACAAGGACGATGAAGTTTAAAAATCATCAAATAAAAATCTCAATTAAAGAAGTGATTATACATTAATTAGGTGATAAATAACATCCAATCCATCCCCTTTCTACTCCCTTGGATCAACCCATAAGTGGGTTAGCCCTCCATTGATCCCATGGTTTCAATGGAAGCGGAAAGTAGACTCATGAGGGAGGAAATGGAGAAGTAAAGAAAACAACAAAAATAAAATGATCACTCCACCGTTGTGTGAATAATTTCACAAGGGTTGGTGTGAATAAATTCACACCTTGATCCAACAGTATCAAAGTGATATTAATAACAACAGAATAATAGTAGAAGAAGAACTTTTATTAAGAAACTAAAGTGAATTGAACAACTTACATGTGAAAGACAAAATTGAGGCAACAAAAATGCAGCATAACATTACAATTGAACAAAGCATCCAAGATTCTCAACTCCTTCACCACCACTGCCTTAAATAGGCATTTTTGGAGCCTTGGGTCGAACCACCAATAGTAAAAAGCATCTTAATTAATTTTGCTAGGCTATAGGTGGTGGAAGGCTTGTGGAATTTGGACTTTTCCACGTTTGACCCGAGGTGGCAGCCAGCTTTCCTTCACCGAACAGACGCGTCTGGAAGACCTTCTATACGGCCGAATCAGGGTGGGTCATAGACGAAGAAAATGGATCTCCGGATGTCTTATAACCGCCTGTAAAATTTGGGCCCATTTGGAGTTGTGTATTCCGAGATATGATCAAATTAGTGGGCTGTTTTTCTGGGCCGCAGAATCTGGCCCAGAATTGTATCTCTAACTTGGGCCGCCTAAATGACCACCATGGAGGCCGAATTAGCATTAAATATTGAAGAGTGATTTGTTCCTATACATGTCTTCTAGCATCCCACGAACTTTGGGATTAATTGGGCCTATATGTTGGGCCCCACAGTCTCATCAGTGGGCTGGTTTCCAATCTGCCTTCTCCAGAATTGCTTCCTTTCATTGCCAAATATCTCCATCATCCTCCATGAATTCTCCATTGATCCCTGAATGAAACATATTCATATTGGAGTGTAGATAAATTATCAAATTAAAATATGTATAATAAGATGAATCATTTGGTACTTTAAATGATGTTCAAAAATGTACCACATAATAGTGCATTTTAAGAAGGTATTACAATCATAATGTGAAATGATGTTCAAAGTGTAAAATGCACTAAAATGGTGTTTATGAATAATAAAGAACATGAATATTATATATATTACCAATGAATATTAGCCTCATTTAGTGGATAATCACACCCCCCAACTTGAGTTTTTCTAGCCCCGAGCAAAATATATCTCATCAAAAATGAAATTCGAATTCCCTTTTCTAAAAACATTTTAATACACAATGATCACCAAAAAACCTTATACCAAACAATCATGAAACCCATAAAAATATTTTAATACAAGATATTTTCATAAGAAGATCCCAATCCCAAGCCCATTCCTTTGATCAAATCCATCATTATACTTCATCCAACTCAATTAGGTGTAATGATGTGTTGTGAATCACAATAGATATGGGGGTTCATTTTCATTCAAGGGGGAAATCATGGAAGCGCTAGGTGGAATCACATTTAATCCTAATATGAGTATTCTTCATCCCTCTTTTTTTTTGATTTTTTTTTTGCAATATTGCTATAGTAATTGAGATTGCAATTAATCAAATTAACCCATGTAGCAAGACTTTGCCGATGACTCCCAGACTCAAAGGCCTTAGGGAACCAAGTGAAGCCCACATACTCGGGCATCGTCTCGAGTTAACTTAATCAAAAACAAAGTCATATTACCATAAATAGAGATAGATTGAAAAACTCAGGGCTAGACAACTCTGGAGTCACGATCCCCAAGTGCCGAAAGCCTCGCATTTTATCAATCCATTGCTCTACACGCAAATTTTTATTTTTATTTTTTATTTTTTATTTTTTAATAATTTTTTTTTTAATTTTTTTTTTTGAATACTCATATTATTCATGAAAATAAAACCATCCTATGCTATTTATTATGGGACCCCAAAAATTCAAATTAGTACCCCACAGTCTAGAGGACGTGAATTGTGGCATTTTTTTATTTGGATGAAAATATAAACGATGAAATATCACATTGGACAGCCACACTTTCCAAAATCTATGCTCATGAAATTATACAAGGATTAAAATCAGAATCAGGGCATGCTAAATTATTTGATATTCAGTTTCAAAGTGTGCAATGTGTATTACCATGTTCAAAGTTAAAGGAATTTTTCCTTTCATTTACTTTTTTTTTCAAATCATTCAATTTTTGTTTTTGACACAAAAGCATTTTTTTTATTTTATCTCCCCCCAACTTAAAACAACATTGTCCCCAGTGTTTGAAGAAATCAAAAATCAGAAGGAGTAGAGGCAGGGAATAAAAATTTAAAAAGGAAATTGAAAATGAGGATTATGGAATGAAGTCACCTGGTGGTTGAAGTTTGAAGTTCTTTCCGCTCGAATTTATTCCTTTGATATCCATGTCGCTTGCAAAGTTCCCTAGTGGAAAAAGGAAAAAACAAAACAAACAAAACAAACAAAACAAACAAAAACAAACAATATATATATATATATATTTATATAATAAAGGAAGTAAAATATAAGAATATATATAAAAATTATAGAATAAGGTAGCACAAGAAGCCGCAGGTCAGTGGTAAACGCATGCCCCTGTCTCCCTTCGGTCCCGGGTTCGAGTCCCCACGGCTTCGCCGGTTGTGACGGGGTTTTCCCCACGGCCTATGGCGTGGACTTTTTTTTTGTATTATTAGATTTTTTTTTTTCTTAACCCATTGAATAATAAAAACAAAATAAACTGATGATACATTGTCTTCTTTTTAAATTTCTGGGTAAGGTATTACTCAAGGATCACACCACATGACACGGATGAATATGGTGCTCCTATTTCGTACCCATCCATACTCATAATAGAAGAACAGGTCAAAAGTCTATTTTTTTTATTTTTAAATATAAAAATGATTAAGTAATCTTATTTGAAAAATAAAGATGATTCAGAAAGATTAGAAACATAAAAACCACGGGTTGCCTCCCGTGCAGCGCTTTGTTTAACGTCGTTAGCCCGACATAGATCCCAAATTTATCAATTTTTTTCCTGGTTCATAGATTGGATCAATTAACTCAACATCTATTTCCTGTTTATTGAATGATTCAACGAATGTTTTTAACCTTCTACCATTGACCTTGAAAATGTGACCACTTGTGGGATCTTGAATCTCTACTGCCCCATGGGGGAATACATGATGCACTATGAAAGGTCCTGACCATCTAGACCTTAACTTTCTCGGATGTAAATGAAGTTTTGAACTATACAAGAGCACAAGTTTTCCCGGTTCAAAATGTTTGACCTTTATATTCCTAGATTGGTAGGCTTGAACTCTAGCTTTATTGATCCTTGAATTTTCATAAGCCTCCATCCTTAGTTCCTCCAGTTCATTGAGATCTAATTTCCTTTTTGTTCCGGCCAATGAGAGGTCATAATCCATTTTCTTAATTGCCCAAAAGGCCTTATGTTCAATCTCCACTGGCAAATGGCATGCTTTTCCATAAACCAACCTATATGGGGACATTCCTAAAATGGTTTTATATGCAGTTCTATAGGCCCAAAGAGCATCTAAGAGTTTCTCAGACCAATCTTTCCTAGAGGGGTTGACAGTTTTTTCAAGAATTTTCTTAATTTCACGATTGGCTAACTCAGCTTGACTATTAGTCTGTGGGTGGTAAGCAGTGGACACTTTGTGAGAAATTCCCTATTTTTTCATGAGTGATGAGAATGGACGATTGCAAAAATGAGTTCCACGATCACTTATGATAGCCCTAGGAATTCCAAATCTAGAGAATATGTTTTCTTTTAGGAATCTAATCACAGTTTGATGATCATTGGATTTTGTGGGAATGGCCTCAACCCATTTTGAGACATAATCAACAACTAAGAGTATGTAGAGGTATCCCCGAGAGTTTGGGAAGGGACCCATGAAATCAATTCCCCAACAGTCAAAGATTTCAACCACTAAGATAGGAGTGAGTGGAATTTGATTCCTTTTTGTGATGGACCCTACTTTTTGACACCTAGGACAGCTTTTACAAAATGTGTAGGAGTCCCTTGAAAGGGTGGGCCAGAAAAGACCACATTGAAGAATCTTAGAAGATGTTTTCTTAGAGGAAAAGTGACCTCCACATGCCTCACTGTGACAGAATTTAAGGATGGACTCTTGTTCAGATTCTGGAACACACCTTCTAATGACTTGGTCAGGGCAGAACTTATAGAGGTAAGGATCATCAAACACATAGTGTCTAACATCAGAAAGAAATTTCCTTCGAGCTTGAGTCCCTAAGAATTTTGGAATGACTCCTGTCACTAAGAAATTTTCTATGTCAGCATACCAAGGGCAGTCACTCACAGAGTATAGGTGTTCATCAGGAAACGAATCAGACACAGAGAGGTGATTTGAGTTGTCTTTGAATTCCATCCTAGAGAGGTGATCAGCTACAACATTTTCAACTCCCTTTTTATCCTTGATTGTGAGGTCAAATTCTTGTAAGAGAAGGACCCACCTAATCAGTCTAGCCTTAGCATCTTGTTTTTGGAAGTGGTATTTTAGTTCAGAATGGTCAGTGAACACAGTGATGGGTGATCCTAAGAGGTAGGACCTAAACTTCTCTAAGGAAAACACAATAGCAAGTAACTCCTTTTCAGTGGTGGTGTAGTTGATTTGGGCATCATTTAAGGATTTGCTTGCATAAGCAATGACATAAGGAGTTTTATCACAACATTTTCCTAACACAGCTCCAACAGAAAAGTCACTGGAATCACACATAAGTTCAAAAGGAAGGTTCCAATTTGGAGATTTCATAATGGGAGGAGAGGTGAGAGAGGATTTGAGGGTTGAGAATGAACCCTCACAGCTTTCTGTCCAAACAAATGGAGCATCCTTTACTAAGAGAGCACAAAGGGGATGGGATATTGAACTAAAGTCCTTGATGAATCTTCTATAGAAACCAGCATGTTCTAAGAAAGACCTCACTTCCTTGACAGTTTTGGGTGATGGAAGGTGACGAATGATGTCAACCTTTGCTTTATCAACTTCAATCCCCCTACTCGAGACCAGATGGCCTAGAAAAAGTCCCTCTTTAACCATGAAATGGCATTTTTCCCAGTTTAGGACCAGATTTTTTTCTTCACATCTTGACAAGACTCTCTCCACATTCTGCAGACATCCCTCAAAAGTATCCCCAAACACAGAGAAGTCATCCATGAAGACCTCAAGAAAATCCCCTACCATGTCTGAGAATATTCCCATCATGCACCGCTGGAAGGTTCCAGGGGCATTGCATAACCCGAAGGGCATGCGTTTGAAGGCAAAGGTACTGAAAGGACATGTGAATGTAGTCTTCCCTTGATCCTCTAGGGAGACCTCAATTTGATTGTACCCCAAGTACCCATCTAAGAAACAGTAGAAGGCATGACCTGCCACTCTCTCAAGGACTTGGTCAATGAATGGTAAGGGGAAATGGTCCTTCTTGGTGAATGAGTTTAGTTTCCTATAGTCAATGCAGACCCTCCATCCACTACTCACCCTTGTTGGAAGAATCTCTCCATCCTCATTGGTTATCAGTGTGATTCCAGCCTTTTTTGGAACCACTTGGATTGGGCTCACCCATTCACTCTCAGCTATGGGATATATGATACCATCTTTCAACAATTTCAGAAGTTCCTTCCTGACTACCTCTATGAGATTAGGATTGAGTCGCCGTTGAGGTTGACGACATGGCTTTGAATCAGATTCCAGAACAATCCTATGAGTCCCGATAAGTGGGCTAATCCCAGGAATATCAGAAAGGGTCCAACCAATGGCTTTCTTATGCTTCCTAAGGACATCTAGAAGCATCCTCTCATGATTGGCTTCAAGAGAAGAAGAAATGACAATAGGATGTGTTTGATTGTCCCCTAGGAAAGCATACTTTAGTGCAGCAGGAAGTTCCTTCAATTCAAGATCAGGTTGGTTCAGAATTTCAGCAGAAGATTGGGACATTGGATCAAGATCAATTTCTTTTTTTAGAGTTTCAGATAGGATTGATTCCTCACATATAGAAGTTTCAGCTACTAGATTGGCTTGATCAGATTTAGGGAAGGAATTTAGAGGGGTCTCTATGGAAGTGGTTTCTTGAAAGGTTTCACTGATTGTTGGACCTAAGACTTCATCATAAGAGCAATTTGAAAATGATTCAAGCCAAGGATATAAACTTCCTTCATATGAACAAAGGAAATCAATCTCATTCTGACTTAAACATTCATCAAATATTCCTTGATGTTCCATGGATTCATTATCAATTCTTCCTATCATGTTTACTTCATGAATATCCTCGTCATCCCCTATTTGTGAGCTTGCATTATAGATGTTCAGGTCTAGACTCATGTTCCCAAAGGTGATGGTCATGTTCCCATTTCGGACTCGGATAACAGAGTTGATTGTTGCAAGGAAAGGACGACCAAGGATGATTGGGGTTTGTTCCTTATTTCCTAAGTTTGGATGGTTGTCAAGGACAATGAAATCAGCAGGGTAGATGAAGTTTTCAACCTTTACCAGAACGTCCTTTAAAATCCCCTTTGGAACCCTAATGCTACGATCAGCAAGTTGAAGTGTGACAGATGTGGGTTGGAGTTCTTCTAGGCCTAACTGGCAGTACACAGCATATGGGATGATATTGACACTAGCACCTAGGTCACACAAGGCCTTGACAACTTTGCTCTCTCCTAGTTCAACATTGATGTAAGGGAAACCCGGGTCTTTCAACTTAGGAGGAATGGTCCCTTGAATGGTGGTACTCACATTAGCAGCCAAAAGGACTTGGTTTTTATGTGAAAATTTTCTTTTAAAAGTGCACAAGTCCTTAAGGTACTTTGAGTAGGCAGGTATGGTTTGGATTGCATCGAGAAGGGGTATGTTCAACTTGACTTGTGAAAATATTTCTCTCAACGTTTCACTCAGTTCAGGATTGGGTTTCCCCCTCATGCGTTGAGGAAATGGTGCAGGTTGTGGGGTTGTTTTTTGAAGAGTTGTTTCTTTCACATTGTTATCAGTTTCATCAGTTTGATATTGTGGTTCATTGAAATTTTCATCCAAGTTTGAATCTTCAGGTGGGTTCTGAATTAGTTTTTCAGGTTTCTCAATTGATTTCCCACTTCTTAAAACAGTCACATCCTTTAGTTGTTCATGAGTTGTTTGAGCACAACTTGACTCTCCCCTTGAAGTTGAGGATGGCACCGCCTGAGTAGGCATGGGTGCCTTTCCTGTTTTGATGGTTTGAAGTTCTTGTTTTAGGGAAGAGACTTCTGAGTTCATCCTCTCCATTTGTTTGCATAGTTGTTCTAGTAGGCTTTGTGGAACAGTTTGGGTTGGTGCTTGAGTAGGTTGGTTTATCCCAGGGGGATATTTTGGAGGTGGGATGGTTTGTTGAAAATGGACCGATGGCTGTTGGTATTGGATAGGTTGGGTTTGGAACTAGTTATGGGTTTGGTAGTTCTGTTGAGGGTAAGGATTTTTCCCTTGTGGTTGGCTATGTTGTTGGTTATCCTTCCATCAGAAGCCTGGGTGGTCATTGTACCTAGGATTGAAGGTGTTTTGGTATTGGGGCTTTTGAAAATTTAGGGCATTGACTTCCGCTGGGGGTCCTCCTAGAAGAACATCCTTGATGGATGGAATGGTTGGGCAGTTTTCTGTTTTATGGTCATGTTTGTCACAAATTGTGCAAACAAGGTCTACATTTTGGATTTCATGGACTTTCCTAAGGTCTATCTCTTCAACCTTCCTAGAGAGTGCTGCGAGTTTAGCCCTAAGGCTTTCCTCTTCTCTAAGTGTATGAATTCCAGTGGTTCTTTGTGGCTTTTCAGAATAAGGTGAAGTTCCCCAAGTTTAGTTTTGTTCAGCCAGACTTTCCAGATACTCGTAAGCATCATTTGGGGCTTTGTTTTTAAAAGTTCCATTACACATCATGTCAATGAACTGTTTGTTCCCCGGACCCAACCCTTCATAAAAAATTCTCACTTGTTCAGGTATGTAAAACTCATGGTGTGGAACCATGTTTAGGGTGTCTTTGAACCTCTCCCATGTTTCATAGAATGACTCTCCCTCTTTTTCAAAAAAGTTTTGGATGCTCTTTTTAAGTGCAATTGTTTTGTGATGAGGGAAGTATTTTTTGTAGAATTCTATTTGCAGTTGGTCCCAAGAGTGGATTGATGCAGGTCTCAAGTTGTTTAGCCAATTTTTAGCTCGATCCTTTAATGAAAAAGGAAATAGCCTCATCTTAGTGGATTCTAGTTGATGTGGGGGACACATGGTTTCAACAATGTCGTTGAACTCTTTGACATGAAGGTATGGCATTTCTGACTCCATCCCATGAAAGGTTGGAAGGTGGTTTAGGACATGTGGTTTGAATATGTAGTTGGTTTCTCCTATGGAATTGTGTCTAATTCATGAGGGGGCATTGGTCCAAGCTTGAGTGAGGTAGTCGTTCATGGTTTGATCAACTACATTCCCTAAGTTTGGAGCTTCTTGGTTTTGGTTTCCCATTTGATTCCCCCCAGGGTTTACAATTTGATTTTGTGGATGACCATCCATTGGACTTGTTTCATGTTCTGACTTTGGGGTTTCAAGAATATTTGAATCTGATTTAAACAATCCCTTAGGTGCACTTTACTCCCCTATCCTAGGACTTTCCACCCTAACTAGTTTGTTTGAGAAATCGCGGGTGTAGGCGGACATGCGCCAAAAAAAAAGTGAGAAAGGGACAAGATAAGAGATCTTGGGTGAGAGTAGAAGAATGGAGGTGAGTAAAGAAGGTTTTTTTTTGGATCTAAGGTACTTACTTGGTCCCCGGAAACGGCGCCAAAATTTGGTTCACGCCCAAATTTACCCAAGAGAAGAAGGGTAGAACGGTCCTTGTAGTGTAGCTTGGGTTGTCGATTCCACAGAGACCTAAGAAGATACCTAAGATACACAACCTAAGGGATGGATTTTTGGCTATTAAGTGGCCAACTTGGATTGATTTTGGATGGGTTTTAAAGATATCTAATAGATTTAAGTGGATTCAATTTAAAAGAATGAGTTGATCCTAGGTTATCGCTCGGGGTGGATTGGACGTATTTTCTTTTTAATGATTTCAATTTCTTAAATTTGAGATGGGTTTATTTAAGGAGATAAAACAACATCATCACTTGATGGTTTAATGCCTACACCCTCTAATACTAATCACCTATACACTTGAAGGATCAAAGTTTTGAGCACTTCAAGGTAAAGGATCGTATTAGTACTTGATGTGTGTGGCCTTAAATTCAACAAGGACGATGAAGTTTAAAAATCATCAAATAAAAATCCCAATTAAAGAAGTGATTATACATTAATTAGGTGATAAATAACATCCAATACATCCCCTTGCTACTCCCTTGGATCAACCCATAAGTGTTTTAGCCCTCCATTGATCCCATGGTTTCAATGGAAGCGGAAAGTAGACTCATGAGGGAGGAAATGGAGAAGTAAAGAAAACAACAAAAATAAAATGATCACTCCACCGTTGTGTGAATAATTTCACAAGGGTTGGTCTGAATAAATTCACACCTTGATCCAACGGTAAAAAAGTGATATTAAGAACAAAAGAATAAGAGTAGAATAAGAACTTTTATTAAGAAACTAAAGTGAATTGAACAACTTACATGTGAAAGACAAAATTGAGGCAACAAAAATGCAGCATAACATTACAATTGAACAAAGCATCCAAGATTCTCAACTCCTTCACCACCACTGCCTTAAATAGGCATTTTTGGAGACTTGGGTCGAACCACCAACAGTAAAAAGCATCTTAATTAATTTTTCTAGGCTATAGGTGGTGGAAGGCTTGTGGAATTTGGACTTTTCCACGTTTGACCCGAGGTGGCAGCCAGCTTTCCTTCACCGAACAGACGCGTCTGTAAGACCTTCTAGACGGACGAATCAGGGTGGGCCATAGAAGAAGAAAATGGAGCTCCGGATGTCTTCTAACCGAATGTAAACTTTGGGCCCATTTGGAGTTTTGGATTCCGAGATATGATCAAATTATTGGGCTGTTTTTCTGGGCCGCAGAATCTGGCCCAGAATTGTATCTCTAACTTGGGCCGCCTAAATGACCACCATGGAGGCCGAATTAGTATTAACTCCTGAAGAGTGATTTGTTCCTATACATGTCTTCTATCATCCCACGAACTTTGGGATTAATTGGGCCTGTATGTTGGGCCCCACAGTCTCATCAGTGGGCTGGTTTCCAATCTTCCTTCTCCAGAATTGCTTCCTTTCATTGCCAAATATCTCCATCATCCTCCATGAATTCTCCATTGATCCCTGAATGAAACATGTTCATATTGGAGTGTAGATCAATTATCAAATTAAAATATGTATAATAAGATGAATCATTTGGTACTTTAAATGATGTTCAAAAATGTACCACATAATAGTGCATTTTAAGAAGGTATTACAATCATAATGTGAAATGATGTTCAAAGTGTAAAATGCACTAAAATGGTGTTTATGAATAATAAAGAACATGAATATTATATATATTACCAATAAATATTAGCCTCATTTATTGGATAATCAGTTAATTCGGTTGTGGAGGATTATATAGATGTCTTACCTAAGGACGTTCTAGGACTACCTCTGAGGTGGTATATAGAGTTTTTCATTGACTTGCATCTAGGGATATCCCCAATATCTTCTGTGATATATCGGATGGAACCTAAAAAGATATGAGATATATGGTTGCAGTTGGAGGACCTTCATGAGAAAGGTTTCATCAAACCCATTGTATCCCCCTAAACATCTCCAGTCCTCTTCATGAAAAAGGAGAACAGGAGCTTGTGGCTTTGTGTGGATTATCATTGCCCAAAACAAGACATGATAAAGAAAAATACCCCTTTCCAAGGATTAACGACCTCTTTGACCAGTTTTGAGGTGAAATATGGTTCTCAAAGATCGATCTTTGGTCCAGCTACCACCAGTTGAGTGTTTTTGAGGCTGATATTCCAAATTTTTCATTTTGATGTTGCTACAGACACTATGAGTTCCTAGTGATGCCCTTTGGTGTGACAAATTCCCCTGTCATTTTCAAGGATTTGATAAAATAGTTTTTCTAGCTATATTTGGACCAGTTTGTTTCCATCTTCATCGATGACATACTCGTCTACTCTGCATTAAAGGAGGAGAATACATAACACTTAAGTATGGTTCTTGATTTGATTCAAGAGCACCAATTTTATGGAAATCTCTTAAAATTCCAGTTCTGGATTCATGAGGATCACTTTCTATAGAATTTTATTTATGATCAAGGTTTATTCATGGATCTAGAGAAGATCAAAGCAGTTATTTCTTGGGAGCCACACAAGAACATGTCATAGGTGTGGAGATTCCTTAGATTGGTGGGTTACTACATGAGATTTTTGGTGGACTTCTCCAAGATTGCAGCCCCTTTTACCATCATGACACGGAAAGGGAAGCCTTTTACCTGGTATGAGAAGTGCCAGAGGTCCTTTGAAGAGTTGAAGTAGAGGCTGGTGAGTGCTCTGGTGTTGAGACTATTGGAGGAAGGTGTTGAGTTCGTAGTGCATTACAATGCTTCAGGAGATGGGATCAGTTGCATGTTGATGAAACATTAGGAAGTCATCGCATATAGACCGATGTAGTTGATACCCCATGAGAAGAATTATGCAACTCACAACCTCAAGTTAGCAATAGTATTCTTTTCCCTAAGGATATATAGGCACTATCTTTTGGGAGAGAGCTTTGTGGTTTAATCAGACCACCAGATTCTTGGGTATGTCTTCACTCATAGAGACTTGAACCAGAGATAGTGACGCTGGTTGGAGTTCCTATAGGAATATGACATCGAGATAATCTATACTCCAGGTAAGGGAAAATTTTTAGCAGATTCCCTTAGCAGGAAGTCCTGGGCTCGCTTAGTGCAGGAATATTTAGATCAGTTAGCTTCCCTACAGTTGACCTTGGTGGAGCAGAAGGGTAAACCACCTATCTTCAGTCGATCATGTTAACTCCTTTGATTCTTGAGTGTGTGAGAGAGCCCGTGCTAGGAGACATCGAATACAAAGTACTACATGATCATATATCCACAGTTGATGCACCAGATGGATATTCTGAAAGAGGGAATCATGACATCTTGTTCCTTAGGTGAAAAGAAGTTCCAATAATGTTGTGGGAGGAGGTGATACAGGAGTTCCACACTTATCCCTTAGTTGTACATCCCGGTGTAGGAAAGATGTATAGAGACCTTCAATGGAAGTTTTGGTGGTCTGGCATGAGACAAATCATATATGAGTTCATCTTTTAGTGCCTCACTTGTTAGAAGGTGAAAGTTGAGCACCGCGTTTTGGAAATCTTGTTTTAGCCCCTTGAGATCCCAAATTGGAAGTGGGATAACATATACATGTACTTTTTCATAGGTCTTCCACACACAGAAAAGGGACATGACACCATCTGGGTGATAGTTGACTGAATCATAAATTCAGCACACTTATTTTTCATTAGGGAGCAGAGTTCAGTGAAGATTCTGAGGCATTTATATATACGGGGTATTGTTCACCTTCATGGGGTACCCTCGATTATTCTCTATGAATGTGGCAAGCGGTTTATGTCACGAATGTGGATAGGCCTACAGGAGGCATTCAGGACCCAGATATGGATGAAAATAGTATTTCACTCCCAGACCAATGGGCATACCGAGCACACTATCCAGGTGCTAGAGGATATGTTGAGGGATTGTGTGTTAGACTCTATCTAGATATGGTAGGATCACCTTACCTTGGTAGAGATTTCATATAAGAACTTATACCACTCTACCATCAGCATGAAACCTTTTGAGGATCTGTATGGGAGACCCTGTAGGTCACCCTTGTGCTGGAAAGAGATTGGCAAGTCATCTCTTATGGTTCTAGAGTTGGTGTAGGCGACAATAAAGAAAGTACAAATCATTTTTGAATGGATGATGATGGCCCAAAGAAAAAAAGAAATCCTAGGAAACCCACCATTGTCTGCCCTTGTATTTGAATAGGGAGACCACATCTTCTTGAGAGTATCCCCATGATGAGGATTGTATAGGTTTAGCTAGAGAGTCAAGCTATCGTTGAGGTTTATCGAGTCATTTGATATCATACAACAGGTTTTTGAGGTTTCTTACCGACTTTCCCTACCCCCATAGCTAGAGTGGGTGCACAACATCTTCCATGTGTTGTAGCTGAGGAGATACGTGCATGATCCTATGCATGTCATTGACTGAGGTGAGTTGGACATCGAGGATGGAGAAACCTTTGTGGGGCACCCAGTGGTGATTGAGGATCAGCGGAAGAGCACCCTGTGTGGATGGAACATCCCTTTGGTTCACGTGTTATGGTAGCACAAAAATGTGCAGGAGATTTCCTCAGAGCGGGAGACCTAAGTGCGGGCTTAATATCTCGAGTTGTTTTTCTAGTTTTTCTTTTCAGGGATGAAAATATTGAAGGAGGGAATGATATAGAAACCCAGTTTTTTACTTGTAAGACTTTGAAATATTTATATATGTATTTTTTGATCTAGGTGATGAGATGACGTGCAATTATGAGTCACGGTGTTCCTGGAATTAATTTTATAAAAATATTAAATATATTTTATATTGCATGCGCGGTTAATTAAATAAAACAGTATAACTCTTAAACAGTTGATCAAATCAAAAATATGAGACCATGTTTGGGTCTAGAGCCTAGTGTTTACCCTAGGTGCGACATAAAATGAGTCAGTGTGGGATGTTTAGACCCCTCACTTTTTGGTGGTGCGTTTAAGTGAATTAATTAATGATTTCATTAATTAATTAGTAATTTAACCAAAAACAAAATGTTATAAAAGTATCACCATGGAAAAATTTTCCAATGTCAACTCATAATTCCTAAAATCCGTCGGTGAGAGCTTCTTCTGCCTCCCTTTTATGAATCCCTTGGAGAACAATGATAGAACGTCAGATCTCATCGGATCTGGATGCAACGAACGCAGCGGCTCCTTCCAATCGTGGTGCGAGTGCATTCTTCATCAACGATTGATCCAAAATAGAGGTAGGACTTATCTTTGGTGATTTTCCACCTTGGATTAAATTTTTGAGCAAATTGAATGTTGTTCTTCGATCTGTGCCTTTGTGCAGCCTATGCATGTTCCCAAGTATAGAAATCTAATTTATTTCAATTTCTTATCTAACCCTAGATAATGTTCTTGATTTTTGGACAATAACTCTTGGCCAACGATCATTCAAAACCTTTTTATGGTGATTTTATCCCTCGTTTCTATACACATTCTTCACTTGTTGGATCCTCGAGGTCTCGGTTTGACAATTATCGGGTGACCTGATCTTGATTGAGCACCCGGATAAACGGCAGATCGACTAAACATTAATAGTTTTGTTAACTACGCACAGATCTGGAAAGCTTTCAAGGTGAGTATTACTGATCTGGTGGTTAATAATCAAGAACATAATGATTAGAGGTATGGTGGCATGTGGAACACCAGACAAAACTCCCATGCATGAAGACAACCGGTCTCCATCGAGCAGTGTCCCATAATCATGATTTCTGGGTAGATCCACCTTTTTGGCCTTAGATAGTGCCTGATCTGAAGAGGTTTGACCGGATTCGAAGCACGGACATAGATCTAGAAAATATGGACTTCCTAGTAAAAACCTGACTACACGCCATGTGTAGGATGAATAACATGGCGTGTAGCCTCCCTTGAATGAAACGCTGGGGTTTGGGAAAATTTGAGGGTAACACGGTAAGTAACCCTCCCTCACACGTTGTGTACCCCTTCCCTGGTTGGACAACCCATGTGATGGGTCACATGGGTGGGGAATCTGTATTAGAAGAAATGGACACCGGTTGACCACATGGGTGTCATCGCATGTGGACCAACACATTTTGTATCAGATTACATGGACACGGGGTCCCAGTACACATACACGGCCAGTAGACACGGCCTGGTCCCCGGATGGGTTGGACATGCCGTGTAGTCCACCTACATGGCGTGTATGCCTACACGGATAGGGGCCTGTGTACCAACCAGAGACACAACCAAGATGTGAAGTGGGACCACACACCATGTGGTTCCCCTCACACGTTGTGTTCTACTTTATCTCATTTCAGGATACTTCGAACGTCCTTATCTCCTTCATTTGAACTCATATTTTGGCCTGCGATTAGCCTATCCTGGGTGTTTTTTCATGTAGAACGTGATTGTGCCCTCGGTATCTAGTTTTGAGATACAATGTGAAATGTTATGATCTCATAACCTTCTTAGGTGATGCTCAACAATAATAGTGATCAGACAAGATCACCATAGGCTTCTTCTGGGCATTACGCTCTAGTAGGGCTGGGCAGTGGAGTTCTTCGATAATCTTTCTGAGTTACCCTCCAGCAGGATTGGAAAGTAGAGTTCTATGAGGATCTTTCTAAGTTACCCTCTAGAAGGTTTGGTTAGTGGAGTTCCTCGACGTATCAGGCATTACCCACCAGTAGGGATGGGCATTGGAGTTCCCCAATGATCTTTTTGAGTTAACCTCTGGCAAGGATGGGAATTGGAGTTCCTCGACGTACCAGGTGTTACCCACCAACAAGGTTGGGAAGTGGAGTTCCCTGATGGCTTCTTCCGGGCATTACCCTCTAGCAGGGCTAGGCAGTGGAGTTCCCCGATGGATTCTTTCAAACATTACCCTCCAGTAGTGTTGGGTAGTGGAGTTTCTTGATTAAATTTTTGAGTGTTACCCTCCAGCAGGACTGAGAAGTGGAGTTCATCAGTGACTAGTAGAGTAGGACCCTCCTGTCATACCAGGACATGAGATCCTTATCTAGAAATTTTGTCCCCTCTATTGTGCATTATAGTAACGAGATGTGGTTTTACATATACTTGGACTCATGAGGAAAATAAATGATTTCCCCACTGAGGCGCATCCTTGGGATGCAATCTAAAATTTTGTGGGCGAGTCAGCATCACCCAAAGCAGATAGTATCAAGGTGTGTTGATTGAGTTCCTTTGACTTGTGTGTTTAGGTCAAGTGTGAGGTATGTTGGGCATCATAGATGGATCTTTTAGAACTATTGGATACTCTTTTTCTTAGGTTGAGTTGTGAGATGGAGATCTCCTTACTCTCTCATTTGGGATTCTTTGACTGAGCATATATATATATTATTTCTTATGGATTAATACTTTGGATTTGGATACTCTTCTTCCGGGAGAGGCGAACACATGCGGGGTATTCCACGTGCTTTTAATGTTTAGATTCTCGTGGTTGGATGACTCTACTATCCTGCTATAGGTGGTGAAGGTTCGACAGGTAGTTTATCAACTCGTCGTGTTTATCCCCTTATGTTTGGATGAGCTTACTTTCACTCTATTATTGGTTTGAGTTGTACTCTTTCAGTTTACCTTATTTTATCTACTATTTTTTTCTTCTTTTTTTATCTCTTACCGGTCCCTCTTCTCCATTTTAGGGCGTTCTATTGGGTATGTATATACTCACCCCTGCATAGGCTTCACCCACACATGTCATGTCTTTTGTAGATGACGAATAGGTTGACCATGACTTCAGAGGATATTGGAGATATTGGGTGCTTGGACCATGTATGGTGGTCGTAGCTTGGGATACAGGAGCTGGACTCTCATCTTTTTACTCTTTTCCAGTTTTTTCAAGTTGGTACATATTTTTGGTTGGGTGTGTATTTTTTCCCCTTTACTTTCAGTTTGTACTATCTAGAGGTTCATGCATGTTTATTTTACTTTATATCAGTTTTGCATTTTTTTCTACTTTCTCTCTGCACTTTTGCATTAAGTTGATTGTTTACGAGTGTACATGTTCTTAGGAAAAGACCTCCCTAAGTTAGTTATGTCTTCATATCTTATCGTCTCCCCCTGGCCTATGGAGGTGGGATTGGGGTAGTTGTGGATTGAGCCCTGGAATGGTCTAGGTCGTGACATGATGGGATCAGTTTCAAGCAAAGTTCATGCATGAATTTCAAGTTAGAGACTGCTCGGCGTAGATGTGATGGTGGCTGGACTTGGATCTCTGACGAGATGGTCAGACATGGTCAACGCGGAGAATGTTAAATATTATTATTATTAATAATAATAATGGTGATGGGTTGATAAAAATTAAACTAGAATTTGATGTTATTAATATTATATTAAATAATAATAATAATGGTGGCATAAAAGGTTTGGTTTGATAATAAAATTAAATGGGTTTAATTTAATGGGAGTTGTATTATTATTATTATTATTATTATTATTAAAGTTGTATAATTATTATTATTTTTAATAATAATAATATGAGGAATTTTAATTCAAATAATGATGAGTGTTATTATTGTTAATTTTATTAATAATGACTTTTAAATGGGGAGATGTGTGAACTGTTAGGCATAGAGAAAGAAAACACATTGGATATTATTATTATTGATAATAATGATAATAATGTAAGTTATGATATTTATTACAAATAAATAAAAAAAGATGATGAATGGGGAGGCATTGAGGCGCCTAAGGAGAAGGGGGAGTGTGCTATGTGCACCGTGATGAGGGTAAATAGAGAGTGTAGGTTTAGATGAAAATAAATAAATAAATAATAATATATTATTATTATTTATTTTGGTTGTTAAAACCTTAATTTGGTCATAAATTATTCATTTTACATTAGATTGATGAACTGTCAGTGGTATTGCGACCCTAAAATTGAGGTGGACGTTTCAATACCAATATCGGATATTTAATTCAGACTCGTGGCTTGGGTCCATGAAGCATCATTCATGCATTATGTGGTGAAATGTGAATTTTTCATCGAGTAAGTGAATAGTCTATCATGAGCATTTTTTCATGAGGATCGCAACGGTGTGATATTTTTGGCTATTGGGGGCCGTTTTAAGAGGCATATTAGTGAAATTACATTTTTCCCTTGGATGGGTGATGACCCTCATACATTCGTCAGAATTTTGACCGAGATAGGTTGTGTTGTGCCCTTACATGCCACACAGTGCTACATGGCCAGAAAGTTGTGTTCTGGTGAGGACATGGTCAGGTAGCAGAGTGGGACCACATGTCATGTGGGTCCCTAACATGTCATGTGCCTCCTTTTTAGGAAACTTCAAAGTTTTGTATCTCCTTCGTTTGAACTCATATTTTGGCCCACGAGTAGCCTATCCTGAGTGTTTTTTCACATAGAGTGTGATGGTGATGTCATTTGTAGATTTAGAGGTATGGTATGGACTGTTCCGAGCATAAAACTTACTAAGGTGATGCTCAATGGTGATAGTGTTCAGGCAGGATCGCCAGAGGCTTATTCTCAAGTGAAACCCTCCAGCTGGGCTGGGCATGGGTCATCGATGACTTCTAGAGTGGAACCCTCTAACTGGGCATGGGTCCTCAACTTTTTTATTGGAAACCTCCTATGAGGTAGGGCATGGGTCCTCGGTGACCTAGAGTAGAACCCTCCAGTAGGGCTGGGCATGGATCCTCGACCTCCCAAGTGGAACCATCCTACAGGGTAGTGTATGGGTCCTCAATGACTACTAGAGTGGAACCCTCTATCCGGGATGGGCATGGTTCCTCGACCTTCAGATTGGAACCCTCCTATTGTACCTGGGCATGGGTTCTCAACCTAGAGTTTATGGCCCCTCGACTATGTGGCATAGTGATGAGGCATGGCTTGACTTGGACAGTTACTTCAGGGCAGACGCATGGGATATTGGGAATCAATGATGGACTTTTGGAATTGTTGGTTTTTCTTATTCTTAGGCTCATATATGAGATAGATATCCCCTTACTCTCTTATTTAGGATTTTTTTACTGATCATATATAGCTATCCTTCTTCTGTATCCATACCTTGGATTTGAACACTCTCTTTCTAGGAGAGGAGAAGACACGCGGGGTATGTCATGTGCTTTACGTGTTTAGATTCTCGTGGTTGGATGAGTCTACTCTCCTGCTATGGGTGGTAAAGACTCGACGGGTAGTTTATCTACTCACCATGTTTATCCCCTCATGTTTGGACAGTCTTACTTTCACTCTTGGTTGGATTGAGTTGTACTCTTTCACTGTACCTTGTGTTATCTATTTCCTCTCTCTTCTATTGTATCTCTTACTGCCCCCCCCCCCTAACTTTCAGGGCATCCTACTGGGTATGTATATACTCACCCCTGCATGAGTTTTTCTTGCACGCATTATGTCTTATGCTGGTGATGGACAGGTTAATCATGACTTTAGAGGAGCTTAGGGATACTGGGTGTTTGGACTGCGTATGGTGGTCGTAGATTGGGATGAGGAGTTGGGCTCCCTTTCAGTTATTTACTTTTCCATTTTTCTATCATGTTGGAACATATTTCTGGTTGGGCATGTATTTTTTCCCTTTAATTTTAGTTTACACTACCGTACTTTTGTATTATCTGGAGGTTCATACATGCTTGGTTTATTTTATAACAGTGTTTCATATTTTACTTTTTTTCATATGCACTTTTGCATCGAGATGGTTTTGTGTGTGCGTACAGGTACTTAGGCAAAGGTCTCCCTAAGTTAGTTATGCCTTTGGTGCTTATCGCCACCCCCTGGCCTATGGAGGCAGGCTTGGGGTAGTCACGGCTCGAGCCCCAGCTTGGGTCGAGTCGTGACATATCAGTACTATTTTAAGGGAAAACACTACAAACAAAATTTTGAACTCATTTTTCCTTACATCACTTCTACACAAGAAAGGTCATTGGAAGAAAAATAATATTTAAAAATAGTGGACCAACTAATTGTGATGTTTGAAAAGAAACTTATAGACGACATGCTCTTACTAATATTTATGATGCATGGGTAAAACTCTACAATCTAATCATATCAAATATATTTTAATTTCTTTCATTGCTTATTCCTTTTTTAGGGATCATTGGATGATCATTGCAATCAATTTAGATACTCTAAAGATTTATTTTTTGGATTCAATGCATGAATTACCAATCAATCCACCATACATGATGACATTTATCAATTTATAATACACTATATTCAACATTTTACAGATAAATTTCAAGATATACATTTTATATTATGTTTTAATGGAAATTTTGTTATGGTAGGTTCATGTTATGAGGATGATCCATGAGCACAAGAAGTATGTCTAATTCTAAAACTGAATAAAAAAATTACTTATTTTTATGAATTTTTTTGCACGGGTGAGTTGGTTAAAGGTGGTGGTATCCTGACCCTGATGTTCCAGGTTTGAGTCCTCGTAAGTCAACGTGCACTATATGCTAGAAAACCACTCGTGGGGCCCTCTACCCCGTTGGGAACTAACCTAAGCCCAAGGTTTGGCCACCTTGGGCCTCGCTGGGGACGTGCGGCGCACAGGTGGGCAAGCCAGCCCAATACCTCGTTACCCAACAACACGTTCACTGCTTCGGCGGTGGCGTAGTGGTGCACGGTCGAGGGCCATAACAACGGTGTTCGGTGAGATCTGGGGTTCGATTCTTGGGAGCCTGCTCTTGGTGGTATTTCCACCTCCCATGTACCACTCATCTTTTCGGGTCACCCGGTGTCTCATCGGGTGGGAAGAATGGGTGCACTTCACCTGGCTGACGACTTGTTGTGACGAACCATCACTGATCGAGGTGTTACCCTGTGGGACGCAATTTCATCTTGGCTGGAAACGGCTCCTTCCTGGCTGGGGAATCTCCGGATGATCTCTTCGTGGGAAGGGGGGTTCTCGAGTGTGGAGGGTTCAAAAAGTCCACTCTCGGGAATTCCCTTTTTCTGAAAGTTGCACTTTCTGAAACAAACTAATGGAAAATATTTTGGCTATTTTGTTTTCAAATTTATAAAAAGATATTATATTCCATTAACAAACTATCATCCCTAAATAGGTATTTCCAGTACTAACGGGACTATCGACAATCCATGTATTTAAAATAGGAAATAGGTTTTCTTGTAAAAAAATGGACAGAACACATGGTGTAAGAATTTATAAAGACATCATGAAGAGGTGACTTACTAATACTTATTTATATAATTTTGTCATCATTTTATATACTTCATTTTTAGTTTATTTTCACATCATTTTTATCTACTACTTATTTAATTAATTTTCATAGAGATCATGAAGAGGTGACTTCATCAAGAATTGATTTTTCTCAAACCATTTTTTTAAGAGCACAAAATGCTTGGAGAAAATAAATTTTTGACAAAGTCTTTGATAGGGATAATTCACTCAGGTACTAATTGTTCTCTTCATGTCAAGTAGTAAGTGTTTTCAGTTTAAAAATGACTCAAAGTGCATGTTTGCAATTTACAAATGAAATTTTAGTTAAAAACGTGTTTCACTCACTGAAAATTGATAAAACACAATTGTATTGTATTGATATTTTAGGAAAATAATCCATAATTCATTTAAGAAATGTAGGAATTGACCACGCTTTAATCTGACACATGGTGTATCCAGTATAACTCAAAGTGTGCGTTTTCAATTTTAAAGTAACATTTTGGATCGAAATGCATGCCACTCACTAAAAATCAAGAAAAAAACTCAGATTGTTTTGATATTTTAGGAAAATGATCCATAAATAATTTTTGATTAGTAAGAATCAGTTTCATGTTAATCTGATACACGATGTGACCGGTATGACTCAAAGTGTTTGTTTTCAATTTAAAAATGGTATTTTAGTTCAAACCATGTGTTATGCATTAAAAACCAAGAAATGTACTGGGATTGTCTTGATAATTTAGGGTGGTGATCTATAAGTCATTTTTTATATGTAGGAATCAACTGCATATCAATCGGACACACGATGTGACTCGTATGACTCAAAGTGTGTGTTTTTATATAAAATTGACATTTTAGTTCAAAACACGCATCACATACTCAATACCGAGAAAATGTATTCAGATTATTTTTATACTTTAGGTTAATGATCTATAATTTATTTTTGATGTGTAAGAATCTTCCACATGTCAATCTGATACATAGTGTGACTGGTATAACTCAAATTGCATGTTTTTAGTTTAAAAATGACATTTTAGTTAAAAACATTCCACTCACTGAAAACCAAAAAACCACACTCGGATTGTCATTATATTTTAGAAAAATGATCCATAAATCATTTGTCATTAGTAGTAATTATTTGCATTTCAATCGGACACACGGTGTGACTGGTATGACTCAAAATGTGTGTTTTTTGTTTAAAATTGGCATTTTAGTTCAAAACACGTGTCACATGCTCAAAACTGAGAAAAAACATTAAGAATTTTTTAATACTTTATGAAAATGATCCATAAGTCATTTGTGACATGTAGGAATCATCCGCACGTCAATCTGATACACAGTGTGACCGATATAACTTAAAGTGTATGTTTTTAGTTTAAAAATGACATTTTAGTTAAAAACATGTTTCACTCATTGAAAACCATAAAAACACATGCATATTGTCTTGATATTTTAGAAAAATAATCCACAAATCATTTTTGATAATTATGAAATATCTGTAATTCAATTTGATATACGATGAGACTGGTATTGTAACGACCCGAAATTTTGAATAAATCTTGTTTCCTAATTTTGTGTGTTATTTTATTTTTCATACTCAACAAAACTGCTTCATTGGATAACATGAGTATAATTAAAATGAGACTGTTGGGTTTTTGACTGTTATATGACCATTGGTTAATATGATCGTTGTAAACTAAACGTTTCTATTTTTGTCTCTAAATACAAGTAATCTTGGTTAATTAATATAGAAAGAAAATTTGATGGCCTCACCCAGAAGTCTTGGACCGATCGAAGCCCATCTAACAGAACTTGGGAAGGAGGTAGCACCACTGGCATTTGCTCTGGACCAAACCCAAGCTGAACTTCATCGTGTGAAGCTATAACAGAATCGCCTTCGCGAGAAGTTCAAACTAATAGAAATTACTACTCGTGCGATGTTGGCCGAGCCTCCCTCGGATTCTCTCACCTTAGCACACCTTACACTTAGGTCCTATGCTGGTGTGATAAGGGGCTATGTAAGGAGACTGTAACTGCCTTGTGTAATCCTTTGTTTTAAATAAAAATTTGGATTTCTTCTTATGATGATGTTTATGAATTTTCAAATGTCCGGATAAATATAGTATGCATATTTTTGATGAATTTTAGAGAAAGGATATTTTAAAAATGTTTATGTAAACCTTAAATAAATAAAAATGTGTAATGATTTTCAAAAAAAAGTCTTCTACAATTATGTTCAGTACGAAATTTAGAGTCTAATAAGATCAACTTAAGTTTTGATGAATAGTAAATTATGAATAGTGATTTTATGCTTAGGATTAGTTATGTGACCAAATGGATTAGTAATCTCACTTAAATAAAGCATTAATATAATCTAGGCACCTTGATTAAGTAATGTTATTCAATAAAATGGTTAAATAACGGTTTCATAAATTATTATTCAAGTATTAGTTTTTCAGGTGAATAGTGTTTTTTTTAATTAAAAATTAAATTAAAAATATCTAGAAAATTATTTTTATAAAATGGATTTTATTTTTGAACTCAGAGCATCGATATTATGTTAAGGTAATTTTTGGGGTTTTTTCTGAAAAAAATGAATTTTCAGTGAATAGTGTATTTATTTAAAAATTAAATTAAAAATATTTAGAAAATTATTTTTATAAAATGGAGTTCATTTTTGAAATCAGAGCATTGATATTTGGTTAATGTGAAATTTTGGGATTTTTCTGAGAAAGTTGAATTTTCAGTGAATAGTAAAAATACAGTTTTGGGGTTTCTGTATGTTTAATGACATCATAACTGTGTCATGATGATGTCATGAGATATTTTATGGGTTGGCCGACCAAAGGTAATGAATTATTGTATTGGGGGCCCCATGTGTCCTAACTTCATGGGAAATATCATGGGAGAGCACATGGTTTTGAGAAACCCACTTATGAGGTGTCCCTTGGCCATTAATGCCTTGTCCCCTCACTTTCCCTATAAATACCAAGCCATTATCTCATCCTTTGGACTCCAAAATCATTCTCAACTAAGTTCTGGTCTCCTTACCTCTCAAGGTGCCCTCAATCCCCTCAAGGTCCAAACCTTTGAGTTTTAAGAGTTACGTTTTAAGGTAAGGGATCCGACCTCTCTCTTTATTTTCAAGTAATCTCTTTTATGTCATTTATTTTATGCTCCATGTTCTTATGTTGGAGTATGTTCTTCTATATTCATCTTACTTCCCTTTTCATTTTCATATGATGATACACCCCCTCTTGATCTCATCAATTCGTTTTAATAATGTTTAAGTGACGTCGTTAGGCTGCCGAATTTTTAAGGGATTCTTTCACCCTTCTCATTTTTCAAGTTCAATTTTCATGTCAAGTCTTTCAAGTTTATTTTAATTATGTTGAGTTATGATCTCTATATATATCATACTGATCTTTTATGATCATATTATGAGAGACCCTATTTGCTCTCGTCAATTCATTTTTATTGAAGTTTAAGTGGTGCCGTTAGGCTGCCGAAATTTTTGTAACGGATACTTTCACCCTTCTCATTTTCAAGTTGTATTTTCTTGTCAAGTCTTTAAAGTTCCTTTTTATTATGTTGGGGTATGATCTATATATCTATCATACTGATATTTTATGATCATATGATGAGATACCCTATTTTATCTCTTCAATTCAGTATTTTGAAGTTTTAAGTGGCGCCGTTAGGCTGCCGAATTTTTAAGTGGTTCTTTCACCCTTCTCGTTTTGAAGTTCTACTTTCATATCAAGTCTTTCAAGTTCCTTTTTATTATGTTGGGGTATTATCTCTATATCTATCATACTGATATTTTATTTTTATATGATGAGAGACCCTATATGATCTCGTCAATTAATTTTTTGAAGTTTAAGTGACGTCGTTATGCTGCAGAATTTCCGTCTCAAAATGTCTCTCTCTTTTTCTAAAGTTATTTTATTTTATTAAGTGAATACTCAAAGCTATTTCTTATAAAAGGGTATTCACATATATACCGAAATTTTCTATTTTAAATTCTGTGATTTACATACATGAGACCCACCTTCCTTTTCTGTGGGTTTTAAAGTGACATAAAGATCATGTCTTTAAAGCAGTTTTAAAACGTTATGATTATGAAATGAAACCCATTTATTTTATGCTATATGGGTTATTTATGAAATGTTTGATGATGATATATGTGGCTCACATGATAATAAAGGAAAATTTAAGGGTGCGCCCTGATAGCGCTCCAATGCATTGGGTAATGATGTAACCACTAGAGATTACAATTTTCACGATATCTTGGTGAATAACCTTGGTAATTTTCAAATGACACCTTGGGGATGGACCTTGGTGATATGTTCATGATTGTCTATGTTAAATTATTTATCCACATCTTCAAGTTATGAAAAATGTTATTTTTATTTTGATATATCTCATGATTTCTTTCTCATGCCTTAAAGTTCTTTTCATGACCTTATTGAAGTATCTCAAGCTCACATGTAAAATGTTTCTCTTGTTTCCCTTACTGGGACTTCTGCTCACCCTTTCTTTTGATGTATGTCCCCAGGTTATGAGATGTAGTAATGAACCTAGGATGAACATGAGGAGAATCCTTTCAAGTGTTTAAGAAGAATTTTTTTTTGTTTCATGTTTTCATGTTTTAAGTTCCTGGTTTCCAAGACACTAAACCTTAAAGATCCTCAGTTTTGTAAAATGTAATGAAAGTTTATGTGATAAAAAGGCGGGATGCTATAGTTGGTATAAAAGGATTGTTTAGTTATTTGTGGAAATTAGGATATGAAAACTTTAGGAATAAGCCTATATAAAAGTTTATATATAGGAAATATTCCTGGTATTTTGGTGAGTATTGAGTAATGGGTTGCCAAGAAAATACATCCCTGTCTGGATACGAGCAGGTAGAGGTGGTTCTGGCACAGATGTACATAGGGGTAAAACCCGAAAACACTGCTTTGAACTAGACTCAAACGGGAACTGGTACACGAAAACGGGCCTTGCTGTACTCTTGGTTACGACACTCCCGGGGGATATGCTTTGGTAAATTCATAAGCTTAGTATGAACCATTGTTAAAGGAACAAAGAAAAAATAAAATAAAGATTCGCATAAGAATATATGATCATGGATAACCTATATGGTAACCTAGGGGATCACAAGTTAGGGTATACTATTCTTCTACAAGTTATCCTTATATGCTTTAAGTTACTTTTCATGATTATTGGCTAAGTATTTAAGCCCCTAATTATACTTTCTCTTCTTAGTTAATGGTGGGAAATGGAAAAACATGTCCCAACAACCAATGTGATAGGAAATGCAATGATTTCTGTATTAATATGATAGAGATGATTAGTGTATTAAAAGATGATTATTATTTTGGAAGACGTTCACTATTTTGGGGACCCTATATGATCGAGGTAAATAGATTACTATGGTATTTTCATTAAGGAGTAAGGTTGACTTATATTTTGAAGAATCGATGAATTTAAGGCAGACTTATAGTAATTTAGGTTACTTATGGAAATGATTAACCTATCTTGGGAAAAATATGTTTAGGTTAGCTACTTTTGTTATAAGATGTTAGGAGTGGTTGATGTTGTTTGGAGATGAACAATGAAGTTTATTTTGGAAGATTATGTTATCAAATCCTCCTTGTATTTGGGTTTCAATCTTAGTTTGGTTTATTTTGAGGAATTTTAAGGACTGTTATTTATGGAATGGTCTATGATGAACTTTGGGTAGTACCATGGAACTTTGAAGATTTAAAAGTAGTTTCCATTCCTATGGGATTCTTTCTTCTTGAAGAGTTGTTTTACCTTAACCTTTATGTTTTTGGGATAATGTTTAAAGATAGAAGAAATAGATAGTTAATCTTTTGTGGATTATGTAATTCTCTAGAAGATGATTCTTGTGTTTTGATGAGACCAAGTAGTTTTGAATGCTCATCATTTGGAGAAAAGATTATTTTTGGCAGAAACTTATTAAAGGATGAAACTATACATGAAGGTAGGTATGTTTCCTTATATTTTTTGTTCTATGTAGTAAATTAATTCCTCAAAATTATGAAAAGGAACGTAAAACAAAAACGTTGTTGGTTTACGTTTCCTACTAGGTAATCAAAGACCATTTACACACATCATAAGTTGGGATTTTCTTATGGTTAACTTTCTCCTAATCATGTTTTCTATCACTATCCCTCAGAACTTGACCCTTTGTTTTCTCCTCCATGTCCATGTTTTCCTATATGGAATCCTAGTGTGGGTTAACTCGGGTGACCTTTGTACTTCCCTTTCTTTCTTTTAAAGTAATAGTTTTACTGGCTCCTTTTCTGATGTGGGACTTTCAATGAAATTTCAAAACCCAATTTTAAAAATTGCGAGGACGTAATTTCTTAAGGGGGGAAGATTGTAACGACCCGAAATTTTAAATAAATCTTGTTTCCTAATTTTGTGTGTTATTTTATTTTTGATACTCGACAAAACTGTTTCATTGGATAACATGAGTATAATTAAAATGAGACTGTTGGGTTTTTGACTGTTATATGACCATTGATTAATATGACCGCTGTGAACTAAACGTTTCAATTTTTGTCTCTAAATACAAGTAATCTTGGTTAATTAATATAGAAAGAAGATTTGACGGCCTCACCCAGTAGTCTTGGACCAATCGAAGCCCATCTAACAGAACTTGGGAAGGAGGTAGCACCACTGGGCTTTGCTCTGGACCAAACCCAAGCTGAACTTTATCGTGTGAAGCTAGAATGGAATCGCCTTCGTGAGAAGTTCAAACTGATAGAAATTACTACTCGTGTGATGTTGGTCGAGCCTCCCTCGGATTCTCTCACCTTAGCACACCTTACACTTAGGTCCTATGCTGGTGTGATAAGGGGCTATGTACGGAGACCGTAACTGCCTTGTGTAATCCTTTGTTTTAAATAAAGATTGGGATTTCTTCTTATGATGATGTTTATGAATTTTCAAATATCCGGATAAATATAGTATGCATATTTTTGATAAATTTTAGAGAAAGGGTATTTTAAAAATGTTTATGTAAACCTTAAATAAATAAAAATGTGTAATGATTTTCAAAAAATAGTCTTCTATAATTATGTTCAGTACGAAATTTAGAGTCTAATAAGATCAACTTAAGTTTTGATGAATAGTAAATTATGAATAGTGATTTTATGCTTAGGATTAGTTATGTGACCAAATGGATTAGTAATCTCACTTAAATAAAGCATTAATATAATCTTGGAACCTTGATTAAGTAATGTGATTCAATAAAATGGTTAAATAACAGTTTCATAAATTATTATTCAAGTATTAGTTTTTTCGGGTGAATAGTGTTTTTTTTAATTAAAAATTAAATTAAAAATATTTAGAAAATTATTTTTATAAAATGGATTTCATTTTTGAACTCAAAGCATCGATATTATGTTAAGGTAATTTTTGGGGTTTTTTCTGAAAAAAAATGAATTTTCGATGAATAGTGTATTTATTTAAAAATTAAATTAAAAATATTTAGAAAATTATTTTTATAAAATGGAGTTCATTTTTGAAATCAGAGCATTTATATTTGGTTAATGTGAAATTTTGGGATTTTTCTGAGAAAGTTGAATTTTCAGTGAATAGTAAAAATACAGTTTTAGGGTTTCTGTATGTTTAATGACATCATAACTGTGTCATGATGATGTCATGAGATATTTTATGGGTTGGCCGACCAAAATTGATGAATTATTGTATTGGGGGCCCCATGTGTCCTAACTTCATGGGAAATATCATGGGAGAGCACATGGTTTTGAGAAACTCACTTATGAGGTGTCCTTTGGCCATTAATGCCTTGTCCCCTCACTTTCCCTATAAATACCAAGCCATTCTCTCATCCTTTGGACTCCAAAATCATTCTCAACGAAGTTCTGGTCTCCTTACCTCCCAAGGAGTCCTCCCAAGGTGCCTTCAATCCCCTCAAGGTCCAAACCTTTGAGTTTTAAGAGTTACGTTTTAAGGTAAGGGATCTGACCTCTCTCTTTCTTTTCAAGTAATCTCTTTTATGTCATTTCTTTTATGCTCCATGTTCTTATGTTGGAGGATGTTCTTCTATATTCATCTTACTTCCCTTTTCATGTTCATATTATGAGAGACCCCCTCTTGATCTCATTAATTCGTTTTAAGAATGTTTAAGTGGCGTCGTTAGGCTGCCGAATTTTTAAGGGATTCTTTCACCCTTCTCATTTTTCAAGTTCAATTTTCATGTCAAGTCTTTCAAGTTCCTTTTAATTATGTTGGGTTATGATCTCTATATTTATCATACTGATCTTTTATGATCATATTATGAGAGACCCTATTTTCTCTCGTCAATTCATTTTTATTGAAGTTTAAGTGGCGTCGTTAGGCTGCCGAAATTTTTGTAACGGATACTTTCACCCTTCTCATTTTCAAGTTCTATTTTCTTGTCAAGTCTTTCAAGTTTCTTTTTATTATGTTGGGGTATGATCTCTATATCTATCATACTGATCTTTTATGATAATATGATGAGAGACCCCATTTTAGCTCTTCAATTCAGTATTTTGAAGTTTTAAGTGGCGCCGTTAGGCTGTCGAATTTTTAAGTGGTTCTTCCACCCTTCTCGTTTTGAAGTTCTACTTTCATATCAAGTCTTTCAAGTTCCTTTTTATTATGTTGGGGTATGATCTCTATATCTATCATACTGATCTTTTATTTTCATATGATGAGAGACCCTATTTGATCTCGTCAATTAATTTTTTGAAGTTTAAGTGACGTCGTTATGCTGCAGAATTTCCGTCTCAAAATGTCTCTCTCTTTTTCTAAAGTTCTTTTATTTTATTAAGTGAATACTCAAAGTTATTT